>JANAVB010005176.1:0-40000 GCA_029216955.1 Iris pallida
ACAGATATATGTTTGGCCTCGAAGATATCTCTAACTCCTCCAACAAGGTTCCAAGTACGAAGGGTAGCAACTGACTAAGCTGAAAAAATAAGTTTTCAGTCAAGAATGGAACAAGTACAAGTTTAGATACAAGTACAATATAATGCAATATAACATTAAACATGGAGAACAATGATCAGAGATAACATATACAATATGATCAAGAAATCATGTAATAAGAAACTGATAAGGAAATAACAAGCATGAAAAGATGAAGAAACTATGTAATCAATAATAGTGCACGTGTCATGAGAATTACCTTTTGATAGAAATTCAAAAAATATATTTTTCTAGAATGATATTTAAAAACTAAATAAAATAAATAAAATTTTGAATTTTTTTGGAAACATGGGTTACAATTGTATATGAAAATTTTGGATCATAACTGATTGAGATTGAGTTTCAAAATTGAATAAAAAAGATATGTGTGATTTGAGGATAGCGATTTGGAAGTTTGATTTGAACATACGATAATGACTCTAAGGATTTGAGATTTTATCGCTCGATGGCTTGAGTTATAGTATAGTTGATCAATCTTGAAATTGGATGAATGGATACAATATCGATGCTTGGAAGATAGTATAGATTGATACGATGAAGAATTATGTTATACGATGACCTAAGTTAGACAGATGTGAAATTTAGTTTGGACGAGTGGAGTCTTGTAACTAGTTCGGGAGATAGCTATAGCCGATTTGATCTTGAATGTAGTGGAGCTAATTATATATTCAGTTCAGATGATAACATTGATTACACGACTTAAAGTTCATTGCAAAAGAAAGATCTTTTGGTTATATATGTCTTTGATGGTATTGAGGCATATCAAAGATCGATATGCGATAACTCGGTAGTACTCTGATTCGACGAACGAGAATTGTGTCGAATGTTATTGTTTGAATGGATTCTATATTTAGGAATTTGATAGTATCGAATGTTTCGGCTACATACATTAATGGAAGTTAGGCTGACTATGCAGAATGAAAATGTTGATGGATTTGGATGAATGAGTCGACCGTGACTCGGTTGAATCAGATTTGTATGGTTAGTGATATGAGGATTGTTATTGGTGTGTTGTTGTCAGCACCCAAAAATAAAACTTATACTCTTAGAAATCCAATAGTGTGAGTAAGGATCGTTTCTATGGAGAGTAATTAGCTTAGTTTTGTGCTATGTGAATAATGAATGGGGGGATTGAATATAATGAAAGCCAATTAAGAAGAGCAAGTAGAACATCAAAAGAAATCAAAATAACACACATTGGTTTAAGTCAATGTCTACCATCGAAATCTTAGAACCGATCATTGATGCAAACATATTGATATGTATTATGAATATTCATCGTTGGAATTATTTTCCTCTCTCATTTAGCCACAATTAATTAAAAACAAGCAATCTAATTAATCTTAGTACTAAACAACCCCAAACACGCTAAAGGTTTAATCTAGTAGTGTATTAAGCTCAATGAGATCAATAAAACAAAATAAACAAGCACAAACAGTTGCATTTAATTTAGTGAATGGTTTTTTCTAAGATTTAATAATATAAAGCAGTAATTTGTTAAATCTTGGTTGCTTCACAAATTATAGGGATCAAACAATTTTGATTCCATATCTAATTTAGCAGTAGATTGTCAGGACTAACAAACTAGTATGCATCCTAGTAATTAAACAAGATAACCATAAAATATGCATAAGAAAACATTCGATACTCAAAGCACAAATCAAATATTTAAACACAAATTAGATCTCACAAGTTTTTATTGATTCCGAGACTTCCGTTTCCTTCGACTAACAAGACTTTAGCCACACATGTTCATGGTACTTCACAAGAGAGTAGGAGAAGAATGCGAAGAATAGTGTTGTTTCCCTTTTCTCATGATTGCTACCCTTTTACACACTCTAATTTGGTTGTTTGAAGCCCACAATATCTCTCAAAAATTCTTTAAAAGTTACAACTTCTCAAACAATAAAACAAAGTCATTGAACTAGTAGGAAAATAGTTATTTTAGCTCATATTTTCGTTCACGACATATCTGACTCAACTTTAAGCCTGATTTCGTCCATGATGCAGCCCAAATATCAAAAAACTCAAAATACGAACGTTGTAGATCTTTGTCTTATCTTTCCAAATCTTTTTGATTCAGGTAAATTAATTTTGGATGAGAGAGTTATGCCCATTTCGCTAAAAGGGGTCAAACTATCAAAATTTGCTATTTAGCTCCACTTTGCATTTTATGTCTCCAGTTGCATCCAAAATCAAAGTAGAGAATAATGAGTACCTTTAGATATCAAATGAGCATAAAAGAGTAATTATTAACGAATAGAAATATGACATTATGTTCTAATCAAATACCCCTACACTTAATCTTTTGTTTGTCCTCGAACAAAACTCTAATTTATTTTTCCAAAATAAAATCACGGATGTAATGTAACCTTCGTTAACCGAGTTTTGGATTTTCAAAATTTTGTTTTTTTAATTATTAATTGTTATTTTTTTGAATTATCACGAGTCTTTGAAAAATTGTGAGTACGATATATATGTACAATTTCGATCGTATTATGCTATCGGTGCTTGTTGGTCATTGGTTTTTTAAAAACTATTTTTATGTAGGATATTTACGTTAATTGAATTTTCTGTCCACTTCAAGAAAATATATAAGTTAAAACATTTATTTTTATATAGAAAAAATATTAGTGAGGTTATGTTTTGTAAATAAAAATATTTTATTACTAATTATTATTTTAGTTTAAAGTTTTTTTTGATAATGGGTTGGTTATTCGATTCCCCTCGTATCGGGCTAAGACATTCTGGTCCTAGTTTAGCCTACCAAGTTAGCACCTGGATCATGGGCTACGGCTGTTGATCTAGTATTAACTAGTCGTTGCTAGCTATATTGTAATTATCTAGAGATTAATTAGTATTAATTAATTAATTATTAGCTAGTATTTTTTAGTACTAATTAATTTAGTAGTTAGCAGTTAGTACTAGTTGTTAGCATTTTTCACTATTTTTTCCTAATTCTATTACATGTACATTTAGCCTTTAGGGTTTCCCTATATCAACCCTATAAATATGGGGGACTCCTAATATTTTATAACCTAGAAACCTACACACAATCCTAGGAAAAAACTCCAGTTGCCATTTCTCCTGGCTGCCCCAAGACTTCCTCCTACTGCTCCTACGCTGACCACGCCCCTCCTTCACTCCGACCAACCCGGCCATCGCTGCGAGCAGCACCTCACCATTCCATCCAAGTCAACTTGGCCGCCTCTCTGTCAAAAAACACCAGTTCCATGCCCATTCTTCCACCACCATCACCAATCAACAACCAACACGACCACCTAGCCACCATACACCACCACCACGGCCGCTGACTCCCGGCCAGCCCCGACGCTAGCCCGCTGCCGACCCACCATACATCACCTGACCTCCTCCCCTGGCTCGATAACCACATTGCTCAGCCAATTCCGATACCTCCGCCCATCCAAAACAAATAACACCATGGCGCCACCGCCGCACCACCATCTCAACCTGCCATCCAAGCACTGCCCTGACCCCCTGTCCCGTTTCCACACCAAATTACCCCACCGTAGCTACCATACACCACCACGGACATTCCACCTCCTTCACCACCACGTACCCAACACCGTCACCACTAATACCACAACACCGCCACCACCGGCCACATCACCACCAGCCAACCATCTCCCCGACCACCACATCCTACTAGTCCTCTCCATCTAACCACAGATCCAAAACACCACCACCACATAAACCAAACCAGCACACATGGAGAAAAAGGAATGAGGCTACCGACCACCTTTGCCATGCCTTCTGGCCGCCACTTCGGCGTTCGCCATACCGCGTCTACCCCCTCGCCGTCGGATCTAGCCGACAGCACACAGATTCGTGTTATTTTCGGGAACACCGGGGCACGCTTTTCGATGGAAAATACAGAAACTGAAACAGTTGTAAAGACAATATTTCAAATGCAATTCCTTAAAGAAGGTTTTGCAACAGAGATCCAGAAGGATTCTGCAAATTACGAGATCTAAAAAGATATCGTAATTCACGAATAATCTAAAAGATTTTGTGATCGTAGCAAACTGGCAGTAGTGCCTTCTAAAAAGAAGATACTGACAGAACTGCTTAAGGCAACAGAAGGGTGACAGGCGAGAGATAGAATTGCTGGGGTGAATGATCATCGTTGCTCAAAGCTTTATTCGCCCTCTGCAAACAGCTTCCAGGAACCAGCAAGATTGACGGAAAACCTTGGAACACTCCTGCTCTTCTGACTCCTCGGAAGACGACGAACTCCTCTGGCAATGGCTCTACTCTTCTCTCTCTGTTTCTGAAGTAACAGAACCCACGTGTACTAAAAAGTACTAGTGTTTGTGTTAAAAAATACGCTCACTACTCTGTTGTGTTAAAGAACACTTAGAGTTTTCTCCTGGAATTCTGATTTCTCCAACACTGAGAGAGAGGAGAGAACCTGCATATATAGCCCACGGGGCGGTTGCCAAGCAGTTGCCTGAACTTCAGGGTAGTGGCTGAACCACTCCTGAACATGCTGCAACTGTTCCGCTCTAATATGCAGCCAGCCATACGCACATATGCACTCTACGCACACTGCGTACGCTGCGCACACTGCGCACTCTACGTACGCTGCGTACGCTGCGCACACTGCGCGTACTGGGCGTACTGGGCTGCATAACTGGGCCAGCGTAACTGGGCTCGCGTAACGGGCTGCAACATGGTCGCGTAAGTAGCTCGCGCAACGAGCGCAACTTAAGCGCACTATGCGCCTAGCGACGATGCTGACGTGCTAAGTGCAAAGTGTGCCAACAAAATGCCATATTACGCCTCATGAGCCCTTGAGCCCGAGTCCGAGCCCGAGTCCGAGTCCGAGTCGAGTCCGAGTCCGAGTCCGAGTCCGAGTCGCTAAGCCCCAACTGGGCTTAGCTCCTATGGAAATAAATTTCCCAAGAGCAAAAAGCATGAATGCTTTAATTGTTGATTTTAGTCTTTTTCCCCTAGAAAAATAATCCCACATGGCAAACCCATGTGCACCTCCACACCACTTGTGCATCTCCAATAATAGCAAAGCTAATATATAGAGATACAAACCATTTGTTTTTTCCGATGTGGGACTAAACCTTTCTAAAGAAAAAACCAAAAACCCAACAATCCCACATATCTCTATATATATGAGTGAGTGTTCCCCACAGTAACTGTCCATTATGCTTTTAGGATAGATGCCACTTAAGACTTGAATCTTCCCACGTGAGTCAAACAACAGACTACAACCACAAGAATGGACTAAGCCTTGAATTCTGCATCATAGCTGAAATTCTCCCACTCACATAATGTAGTTACATGTGCCTCTGGCTGCACATTTAAGGCCGTGTGCCAGCCTGGTTTCAGTGTATAATATTGGGCATCTACAAGTTTACCCTCAAGAGACGGCCTGATATCTTTGTCCATACACTATAGGTGAGTTCTTTATTAAAGAGACATGGCATGAAGCGTCCAACGCTTCCTTTGCGGTGCTACGCCGCTATGACATGCCTTAAGCCGAGGACCTTACCCCGAATCACCGGGAACCTCATCGTAGTGTCATACTACCCGTAGCATGAGGTCTAGCCCCTTTGTAGTGCCAAACTACCAGCAATAAGCCTTACGCTTCTGTGCGGTGTTACGCCGCTACGACATGGCTTGCAAGGCCGAGGCTTTATCCCTAGCCGGGTTTACCTCATTGTGGTGTCGTGCCACCCGTAACATGAGGAACACCTCCTCTTTGTAGTGCTGACTACATCCCTCTTTAATTCAATATACAGCATTAGGCCAACTGCCTATTTGCGGTGCTATGCCGCTGTGACTTGGCTAACATAGCCGAGGCTTTAGCTCCTTCGAGAACCTCATGGTGGAGTCACCGCCACACATAGCATGGAGTCACACTCCTTGTAGTGCTGTGCTACCATGCTTCCTGTAAAGCATACCAGACATTCCAAATGCCTGAGAACTCATTAAGGCATTTAAGCCAACCTCCTACAGGACCTGTTTTCCGCAGAAAACAACAGTAGACAACAGTGGTTATAGGTCCGTAACCTCTCCATGCCCAATAGAACATGTACCCACCGTTCCTGATATTCTTCCGATTAGTGGTCCTCCTTGAACCAAAAGCTAGATGCCTAGTAGATAAATCTTTGAACTAATAGCATAAAACTTTATGGTAGGAATACAATAATACAATATCAGAATGCCTTCAAGCCATTTTACAAGCTGTGTCATCGACAGCTTGCGCTTGAGGCCCTTGGTGAACGGATCCGCCAGGTTCTCCTGACTCCGAACATCAATTACTGCAATAACACCTCTCTTGATAAGATCCTGTACTGCCCTGTGCTTCAACCGCACAGTCCTCTTCTTTCGTTGAAAAGGTCATTTGATGCCACCGCCGCAGTCGCCTGGTTGTCGCAGTATATCGGTATCGCCGGTATTTTGCCCCAACCACTGGAAGATCATACATGAGCTCCCGAAGCCATTCTGCTTCCTCGGCTGTGGTATCAAGTGCAAAGAACTCAGATTCCATGGATGACCGCGAGAGAGAATAGTCTGCTTCTTCGACTTCCACGATATAGCAGCTCCATCATTGTGAAAATGTATCCACCTGTGGACCTCTCGCTCTCCACCTCTGAGCACCAACTGGAATCACTGAAGCCTTCCACTACCGACGGATCTCCGCTGTAGTACAGTGCATATGTCTGAGTCTTCTTGAGATATCTCATAACCCGTTCCACAGCTTTCCAGTGTTCAACACCTGGATTGCTGTAAAACGACTCAGCATTCCCACGAAAGCTATGTCAGGCCTTGTGGCAGTAGTAGCATACATCAAACTCCCGATTATGCTTGCATACTCCAGCTGCCTGACGCTTTCTCTGAATTAGGCTTCAGCTTCAGATCACACCTGTATGGCGTATCGATCCCTGGAAGATCCCGATACCCATAACGAGTGATCATTTTCTCAATATAATGAGACTGTGACAGCGCTAGTCCAGTGTCTGTCCGGATGATCTTGATCCCTAAGATCACATCAGCTTTCCCCAAGTCCTTCATACTGAACTTGCTAGAGATGAACTTCTTTGTCTCAGTGACACAGCTAATATCCGTACCTAGGAAAAGCATGTCGTCCACGTACAGACAAACGATCACACCTCTTCCATCAGCGAACTTTGTGTAAACACACTTGTCCGTATCGCTGACCATGTAGCCATTTGACCTTATAACTTTGTCAAATTTCTCATGCCACATCTTGGGAGCCTGTTTAAGACCGTACAAGGATTTCACCAACTTGCAGACTTTGTCTTCAAGACCCCTGATGACAAATCCTTCTGGCTGTTGCATATAAATCTCTTCGGTCAGCTCGCCATTTAGGAAAGCCGTATTCACATCCATCTGATGTATCACCATCTTATGTATTGCTGCAAGAGCAATCAATATTCTGATGGTGGTCATCCGGGCTACTGGAGCATACGTGTCAAAATAGTCAATCCCCTGCTTCTGAGAAAACCCCTTGGCTACCAACCTAGCCTTGAGCTTGTCAATAGTTCGTCTGCTTTCATCTTCTTCTTGAAGATCCATTTGCATCCGATGGGTTTGCTCCTTCAGAAGATCAACCAACACCCAAGTGTTATTTGAGGTGATGGAATCAATCTCATTGTCAATCGCCTCCTTCAGAAAATGCGTCTCTGGACTTCATCGCCTCATCATAGGTAAGCGTTCTGCTTCCACATGATAGGTGACAAATTACTTCCGAAGTCCTTCGGCCTCCTCACACGCTTAGCTGACGGCTCAGCTTGTTCTGGTTCAACCTTGTATCAACAAAAACATCTTCTTGGACCACATCTTCATTGAAGACTTCAGTCTCTTGTGCACCCTCATTATTCTCCTGGAACATCCGGAAGAACAATATTCTTGTGCCTTGCAAACTTGTCTTCAAAATATTCTGCATCGTAAGATTCAATGATATGATTTGACTCAATATCAAGAAATCTCCGAGCATCACTCTTCTCGGCATACCCAAGAAGATCGTCTTTGTAGTCCTTGTCCCAAGCTTCTGAATCTTTAGATCTGGAAGCTTGACATACGCCAGACACCCCCACACTCGAATGACATTCAAGTTAGGTCTGACCTTGAACCAGAGTTATGAGGAGTAATGTCTGAAGTTGCATGAGGTACTCTATTTAGAATATAAGTGGCCGTCAATACAGCTCTCCCCAGTAGCACTTAGGAAGGCCAGCAGTCAACAACATTGAATTTATTATTTCTGTCAACTTGTTCTTCCTCTCAGCTACTCCATTTGATTGAGGAGAGTACGGAGCCGTAGTCTCATTGACAATTCCATGTTCCTTACAGAATGATGCAAATTTATGAGACCTGTACTCCCCACCTCGATCACTTTTTATCCTTTTGAGTTGTTGTCCAGTCTGCCGCTCAGCTTCGGCTCTGAACTCCTTGAACTTCTCGAATGCTTCGTCTTTAGCCTTCAGCAAGTAGACGAACGCATACTTTGAGAAGTCATCGATGAAGGTTATGAAATACTTCATCTCGGCCTTTGTAGAGAACTGTTTGAAGTCACAGATATCGGAGTGAACCAACTCCAGAAGATCTGTACTTCGATTAACCTGAGGAAAGGGTTTCTTGTGATCTTCGTTTGAGCACAAACTTCACATTTCTCTACCTTACCCCCACACTTGGAGGTAAGTCCTAGACTAGACATTCTGTTTATTCGTTTACAATGAACATGTCCTAGCCTATTATGCCAAACTCAAGAGTATAAGCAGAAGGAGTGATTTCATTAATTACATTAATTACATTGGACTAATTTACAAGCTGAATCTTGAACATTCCTTCGGTATAAAAAGCTTTTCGAAATATGTTCCCTTGATAGACATCACTATTTGGCCAGTATTGCTGTCCATTCTGAGGCCTGCATTGCAGAGTAAGCCTCCCGAGATCAGGTTCTTGGCGATAGCAGGTACGTGCTTCACGCCTTGAAGCGTCAGAGACTTGTCAGAAGTCAGCTTCAGAATAACCGTCCCGATCCCTAGAACTTCAGCATGTGCTTGGTTCGCCATCACAACCGCTTCAGAAGTGGGTGTGTAGGTGGTGAACCACTCCTTACTGGAGCAGACATGGCAGGTGGCTCCAGTATCTACCCACCAGTCTGAATCAGATCCTACAGCATCAACCTGTCCAATCATAGCAATTACATCAGTAATCATTGAGACTTTGATAGGCTCACCTTGCTCTGATTTCTTGGCCGGTGTTGTGCATTCACTTTTGAAATGGCCCAACTGGCCACACTTGAAACAAGGCATCTTTGCCTTAGATTTCTTTGACTTGAAAGAAGTTCCCTTAACATTCAAGTTGTTAGGGTTCTTCTTCTTCTTCTGGAAATCTACACGCTTTCCCTTTCCTTTGGTTCCTTGGTCTGAACCAGATTGGCGTTAGCCAATTGCTTGGACAGTGTGTCCACCTTCAGTTGAGCCCACTGGTCCTCAAAATAGATTTCCTGTAGGAGATCTTCAAGGGTGATTTCCAACTTCTTTCCTATACATGTTGCATAGAACTTACTCCACCCAGTGGGGAGCTTTGAGACAATCCCTCCAACAACAAACTTGTCGGGGAGGGGCATAGCCTCGTCTTCCAATTTCTGTCGCAACTTCAGAAATTCTTTGACCTGCGACAGCATGGACTTCTCGTCCTCAAAGAGCCATTTGTGATATTTTCAACCACAAATATTTTGCTCATGTTCTTGTCTTCTTCATACAGTTTTTCCAGAGACACCCATATGTCTCTGGCAATTGGTTTCTTACTGTAGGATTCTGCTAGAGAATCCTCCATAGCATTCAGGATAAGTAACCTGCAAATGCTATTTTCCCTTCTCCATTTGGCCTGAAGTTTAGTAGCCGCAGTGATTGCGACAGCAGACCCAGTATCTGGAATAGTAGGTTCCTCTTCAAGCAATACGTGATCAACGTCTCTAAGTTGAAGAGTGAGATAAACCTTCCTCTTCCAGACTTGATAATGCTCTCCGTCAAACTTTTCTAATTTGCAAAAGTCAGTATTGAGGAGTGAAGCATTAATATTTTCCATCATAGCAATAAAGCTTTGAGATTGTTATTTTCGGGAACGCCGGGACACGCTTTTCGATGGAAAATACAGAAATTGAAACAGTTGTAAAGACAATGTTTCAAATGAAATTCCTTAAAGAAGGTTTTGCAACAGAGATCCAGAAGGATTCTGCAAATTACGAGATCTAAAAAGATATCGTAATTCACGAATAATCTAAAGAGATTTTCGTGATCATAGCAAACTGGCAGTAGTGCCTTATAAAAAGAAGATACTGACAGAACTGCTAAAGGCAACAGAAGGGTGACAGGCAAGAGATGGAATTGCTGGGGTGAATGATCACCGTTGCTCAAAGCTTTATTCGCCTCTGCAAACAGCTTCCAGGAACCAGCAAGATTGACGGAAAACCTTGGAACACCTGCTCTTCTGACTCCTCGAAAGACGATGAACTCTCTGGCAATGGCTCTACTCTTCTTTCTCTGTTTCTGAAGTAACAGAACCCACGTGTACTAAAAAGTACTAGTGTTTGTGTTAAAAATACGCTCACTACTCTGTTGCTACGAGCGCAACTTAAGCGCACTATGCGCACTATGCGCCTAGCGACGATGCTGACGTGCTAAGTGCAAAGTGTGCCAACAAAACGCCACATTACGCCTCATGAGCCCTTGAGCCCGAGTCCGAGCCCGAGTCCGAGTCCGAGTCCGAGTCGCTAAGCCCCAACGGGCTTAGCTCCTATGGAAATAAATTTCCAAGAGCAAAAAGCATGAATGCTTTAATTGTTGATTTAGTCTTTTTCCCCTTAGAAAAATAATCCCACATGGCAAACCCATGTGCACCTCCACACCACTTGTGCATCTCTAATAATAGCAAAGCTAATATATAGAGATACAAACCATTTGTTTTTTCCGATGTGGACTAAACCTTTCTAAGGAAAAACCAAAACCCAATAATTCGTGCATCCCTACCGACGTTCCCTCGACGAGCTCATCCTGGCGAGCCGCTCCTCCAGCGGCCGTCTATGCGCACCGCTCCCCTTCGTCGGCGACGCCGACAAGCTCCGTCCCGCTGTGAGCCCTTCGCCACCCCCTTCTTTTGCCCTTCGTTTTTGGGTTTGAAATTTAGGAATGCATGAATAGATGAACACCCCCCTCATTTTCTTTTGTTGAGAGAGACACAACAGAGCCCCTTCTCTCTGTTATTTTTTGGAGGAAAGAATTAGTGAAGTCAGCATCAGACCCTTCTCTCTCTTGCTTTTTTATTTAGAATTTTAATGAAGAGAGCAGACATTTTTCTCCTTGATTTAAATTGAGATTTAGGAGAACATAACAGACTTCACCCCCATTTATTTTGGTTAATTAAGATTAATTAACCATTAATTATTTACTACTATTATTAATAATAGTTAGGGGTATTATATATTATTATTATTATTATTATTATTATTATTATTATTATATTATTATCGTTAAATACAATGGTTTAAGGTTGGATTTAATTAATTGTTTGGGCCTAGTGTATTTGGGTTACGGGTTTATATATATTAAATATATACATAATTTATTTCCAATAAGATTTCTAAGTCGATTTTTAAATAACTTATTAAACTATGTTATTTTGATAAATACTTTCTAAATTCTTCTTTTCAACTAAACGTTATTAATATATTCTTAATGGCTATAAATATATCTATGTGATTATTTCTTAACCAAAATTCCTCAATCAATTCTCCACTAGCTAATTGATCAAATCATAAATCGTGACTAGTTTAGTCATTTTCTATTTTTGATTCGATTATCGTGCCAAACTCTGATCTTGGACTTCTATATATCAAACTAGACTATTTGGACTATTTGGACTCAATGGAAGCTTGTGCCGTCATTTGAGACAATCTTATGGAACATAGCATCGTACCTATCCCGTATCGACATGTTCGTGTCGTACACCCGACTCTAACCAAATTCAGACGAGTACATTCTCTAATTTTTTTATCATGATAGTATCTATATTGCCTGCTCTAGACTACTTTACTTGATGCTGACACATTGTTAACATGGATTGGTACTATATGGATCTTGTCTCGAGATGTTATCCCCTTATCGGGTACATCAGGTATTTCATGTTCATGTGCTTTATCATGTACATCGTGTAATTCTTGTATTCTTATTATTCATGTACTCTCATGTGCTATCATGTACTCTCATGTGCTTCATGTTCAAACTAACAACCGTGTACGTAACATAACGTGATCAGATCCTTGTGTATTGATTGGGGTGGGGGAGTAGAAGTGGTTATGTGATTAAATCCCCTAGTGTACTCATGTATATGTCGATTATACCTTCACGTATCATGGAGTTACCGTAGATTACTCATGTACAACCTAAACCAATCACATAACTGTCTTGTGCTCTAAATCACTATTTATTATAGTTTAACATGTTCTCTATTTTATTCATGTACTCAGTTTCCTTATATCTTTATGATGCTATTTCTCTATTTTCCTGTATTTTCTTTCCAATATGTCATATTTATTCTATTACGAGTTATATATTTCTTACCATGCAATGAAACTGCTTTTAGAGTTATGTACTTCGCTCCAATCCTGATTGGATAACTAATTTTTTTAGGTAATGTTATGCCCCATACCCTGGACTTCATGATGACAGATCTCGATATATTTTTAGATCGTGAGTTAACTTCTGGAGAGCTCTAGGCCATTGTATTTTGATTTATGTTTCATTATTAGATTGTCTCCGATACATTCTGGTCATATATTCATTTGTAGCCTTTAGTTGTTTCAGAGTTATTAATATCTTTCCTATTTCATTTCTTCCTTAGTTGTTTGTGATGTGATTGGAGTACATTGTTATTATGGATCTTATAGATGTTGTAGATATTTGACAACGTTCTACCATCGAACTGCGGTGTAGGCTGGGCGTGGCCCACGCACTCGGTCCGAATATCTAGGTGCGGGCCGTGACATGTAATGTCATAAATAAAGAATAACCAAGCTCTTCAAAACTTGTAACGTATTAAGAAAATATTTTTAATCAACACAAATCATAAGGGTTTTTTCTTGGGTTGTAACGGGACTTAGGATCAAGGTAGGATATATTTGGAAGTGTAGCTCAAAAGCCATCAAAACTAGTAGAGCAAAAAAAGATTCAACTAATGCTCGAATATATAAACATGTAAAATTAATCACTCCATTCAACTGCTTCTTCAATTTGACTTTAAAGCATTCAACATACCCCTTTATTGGAATTTTAGGGGGAATTATGAACATGGATATCAAAAGTAATTCTCCATCACTTCTTTTCTTCATTACTTTTTTTTCCTTTCATTTTTTTCTTAATTTTTCTTTTTCTTTCATTTTTTTTAACAATAATTGAACTCAATAATTTGAGAATAAGAATTTGTTCCATTTTTTTAATCATAGCCATACCACAAATTCAGACACCCCCGCGCTTATTTCTTTGTACACTCATACATATAATAATGATAACAATGCTCCACTAGCTTTACGACTTGGGTAAAGGTAATATTTTCTTTTTTCCAGGTTAAAGCTTTTAATGTGGGTTCACAAAAATAAAAGCAATAAGGCTCAAAGGGGTTCACCAAAAGGAAAAATAAATTCACGGTACGTTATTTGGCTTAAGTAGCGTATAACAAAGAGGGCCTTAATCATGTTCATGCATGTGTGTGTCAGTGTGACCTCGAAGAGAGTCAAAGCAAGTTTTAGAGAAACAAATCCATGGAAGAATATCTCTCATGAAAAATAATGAGACTGATGTGTCAGTCTAAGGGCTCAAAACCTCATCGGCTTTTGTCTACAAATTTAGTCACTACCATTCTTAAGAAAAATAACTAGACTAATTAATTCTAAGTTGAAAATGTACTTATTCAATCATGTTATGATTTTTTTCAAACTTAGTTGAATCTGTTCATGACATAACAACCAAAAATTATTGAAAACCACAAAACTATAAACTCTTTTTTAGAGGAAAAAAATCAAAAAAACTAAAATTGCTTAAAATAATTTAAATTCTTTCCCCCACACTTAAAACTGACATTGTCCCCAATGTAAGGTAAAATACAAGAAAAGGGCACAAAAAAGGAAAAAGAAGAAGAACAAACTCCTCCTGGGTTGCCTCTCAAGCAGCACCTTTGTTTAAGCACGCCTGTGTTGCTAGACCAGGAGAAAACTCATATCAGCACCAGGCAGCGAGCTCCGAGCGAGCGTGCCTTTTATAACTAACACTTATTATTTCAGTTGTCATTGGCTCGACTCTATGCACACTTGATGTAACTAGGCAGGGGTTTCAAGTCTGGAATAAAGGCCTGTAAAACAGAGGATAAATGCCTCTTGTTAGAAATTGGTAATGCTTTATAAGAAAATTTACTTGATTGTCATATTTTTTAGAAAATCATTCAATTCTTCTACATTTCCTATAAATTAGAACTCAAAGATAACTCCTCATGCTCTGTCTCAAGATGCTTTCTAATGGCAACTTCCAATCCATCATTACCATCAAGTTCAAAAACTTTCTATGCATTAGGTACTACGTCATCATTAGGAATGTTCGTGTCTGCGATGTTGTTTTTTCTTCTTCTTGTTTTGATGATGCAGGTGCTTTCACTACTAAGATGTCAATCTCTTTACCACTTTTCAAATCGATTGTTCCTGCATTTTTTGGATTTACTATTATTTGAGATGATAATTTTTCCAAACTTAATTTGCCTCCAGTTTATTAATCGTTGCAACCATTTGACTCATTTGATTGTCCAAACTTTGGATTCTAGCCCTCGTCTCCTGTTGAAATTGTAAGGTGTTAGTGACAAGAGACTTAATGATATCTTCTAAAGACATACCGAATTAGAAGTTTGGCCCGATTCACTACAACGAAATACCTTTTTATGACGGTTAAAAAGCAACATTTTATAACGCTTTTTTGTATATTGCAGGCGTTATAAAAACCAGTGTTATAAATATTTTCTAAAAGCGTTATAAATGTTCTCTTCATATATAACTCTTTTTATTTCTAAAAACGTTATAAAAGAGACAAACATATATAACACTTTTTTTCAAAGTGTTATAAATAAGTTTAATATATATAACACTTATTTTCAAAGCGTTATAAATAAAATATATATATAACACTTTTTTCAAACTGCTATAGATATAATGCACACACATACATATATCACTTTTCAAAGCGTTATAAAATACAATAGTCAATACTGTTCGATTCCAAACATTCATCTCGAACCAGACAACATAAATTATTTTAATATAAATTTAACAAACGCTTAAAACATTCTTTTCGAATTAAAAATATCATTTAATCATATTCCAAAAGTACATAATACCACAATCTTAATTACATTTCTCAAAAATATATCCAAATACATGTATATATACATCTTAATTATATTTTTTGGGGCACCCTCAAAACTTTAGTATAACCTCCTTTGACTTCAACTGTCAACACCACCATCAAAATTGTCGACATCCCTTCAAAGTCAACACGTACAACATAAGGTAATTTTGTTGTAGAAAATTGCTACATACTGTCAAAAAGAATCATCCAAACTTTTTCATCAGTTGCCTGCCTAACAAGTAAGAAATAAAAAGGAAGGACTATTTAATAACTATTAAAACGAATGAATATGAATGCAACTATGGGACATAACAATTGTTCTAACATTTTCTTTAAGGAAAGTACCAAACACAGAATGACACGAATACGAGCGGCTTCAGTCTGGACTATGTATCCAATAGAGAAAAGTTCTTTAGGATAGCCTATATACCCAAATAGATGAGACACACCATGGATTCTCCTTAATTTATGATAAATCAAGGTTGTTTCGGCCCTTCTTAATTGTATTGGTATTGAACAATGGGTCTTAAAGAGAACCCAAGTCAATAATGTAGCAACCTAGAACTAAACTTCCAGTAAAATGGTATATGAAAATTGGTCTGTCAAATAATATATATTTTATTCTCATTGTCTCGTGGTAGAACTCTACAGAGCATAGTGAACTGCATACACCATAACACTGGACTAGAGATTAAAACAAACTAACCTTGTATGGGTCTTTCTCATAAACTCCATAAAATACTTTCTAGTAATACTTCCCTAATTTGAGCTATAATAGTCACATCACAAAAGTGTTAATGGATGGAAAACAAATTCCATGATTCAACATTTCAAAAGAATTGAATTAGTCATTTTTACAATTAAAAATGCAAGCTTTCCATCACTCCAAAATCATAGTTATCATCATTCACAACAATATTTCAAGGATACTGCAATAGGAAAAAAACATAGCAAACTGATAATAATGTGCAACCAAAGAAATTATGACAATAATATGTTAAGACTTTTTGTTTGGTTTTACAAACCAACATAATAAGAAAAGTTTTCACTGTTGACATCAACCTATTATCTCTTAAAGAAAATAGAACCAGAAGCAATTCTTATTTAAAATAGAGGTATACGTACTCGAAAAACTTTATCAAAGGTTATCTTTCCATCTTGCAGAAGACGAGCTCTAGCATAGAAACAGACAACATAGAATAAAAACAACAAGAAGAAGGAAACTCTGAAACTGATAATGGTGTTCTTTATAAAACTGCAAAAGGTATATAAAAATAGACGCTAATGTCTACATCCACACAACTAGGGGTGAGTATTCGGTTTATTCGGTTCCAACCGAACTGAATAACCAAAAATCGAATAAGCAAAACCGAAACCGAACCGAATTGGTCAATAACCGAACCGAACCGAATTAAATTGGTTCGATTTTCAGTTATTCGATTTTTGGGTTTATTTTTGTTAATATATATAATAACTAAATATACCTAGACATATTTATTATATACCTATAGTATATACCTCTATATATATATACTATAGTATATACCTATATATATTTAGTATATACCTATAATATATATATATATATATATATATATATATATATATATAAACTAAATTTTCTTATTCGGTTTTCGGTTTTGGACCGAAACCAAAACCCAAAACTGAAACCGAAACCGAATAAGAAAATTTAGTATTTTCAAAACCGAAACCGAACTGATTTTTTTTTAAAACCGAATCGAATCTCTTATTCAGTTCGGTTCGGTTCGGTTCGATTTTCGGTTCAAAATCGAATAATGCTCACCCCTACACACAACAAATGTGCAACACATTGGATTTATTTCAAATACAAACCTCTTGAAATTGAGCCCAAATGAGACCAATTGGCTTATAATCAAAGGTCCCACTTAAATCAGATTGCACTATAATCATGGCCAAGTGATCTAGAAGAGCGTTATTTATAGTTAGGATTTCCTACAACACAAAGTTGCCCCATTTTTATCCCTACCCATCTCATACTGCAAAAAATACCATACTTAAGTAAAACAACATGAAGTATCACATGAACAAGTTCATTAGTTAGAATTGGCCAAACTAACAACGTTATTTAACCTGGTTGCAGACCATATGATGATATCATACTCTGCATAGACATCAATGATAAATTTATAAAGATCAGCAGAAAAAACTGGTGTCATATTGATACTAAATCCTATAAAGATGCTCATTGAAAAATTAAGCAGTGATCCAACTAAAATAACTAGAAAAACTTGTACACTAAAGAACCAAAATAGCTAGAAAATGTGACAACCTAAAATGGATCATTGCATGCAAAGTTGCAAGTAAGTGATCCAATCAAAATAAAACTGATAAGTAAATCAGATAATTCCTTACCAAGAAGTGACCTAAACAAATAAAACTATCTTTCAGCAGAACTGTATCACAGGGAGATGGTAGAATGTAGAACAAAATAAAGCTTAACACTTACCTCTTGTTCAATGTCACATAATGAACATATGACCTGTAATCAAAATCACAACTCAAACAAAAGAACCTGATGAATCTAAGAAAGGAACAAAACCAAATAATTTTCAAGAACACAACCAACTCATTTTCAGTGTCATGTGATAGTAACAAAATTCATGCTTACTTGCATTACATAAATTTTAACCCTTTGAATCAATAAATTAGAAAACTTCATTAAGCATTGACAAATTTGAGACATAAGTACTTTTAACCTAAAAATGTCAATTAATTCTCGAAGACAAAGAACTAAGGTTGACAAGTAATCCCCTGCAAAACTGGACTCGGGGATTTGCTACAGGCTCATCGTGTTCAGCTGATTTCCAATTGTAGTTCAATATGAGATGGTGAAGGAAGATGTCCGTTAGCAACCTCACAAAATCAGTCGAAGTCCATGAAGTTCTTGTCCTTCATAATTCTACAACTGCTCTGAGAATTGAGATGTCAACAAGTTAATTTTTGTTTAAGAAAATTTGTTATTGATTGCATAATGATCAATAAGCAATTTTTTTATTTTTCACCAAATTAAAATGAGCACAACTCACCATCCATCTCCATGGATGAAAAACTAGAGGATCCTCAAACAAGCTAGGATCCAAATGGTCTACAGCCATGTGAGTCAAGATTCTGTACCAACAGGGAATCTCGTAGCCTTGACAAAATTATCACAAAGAATGAAGAAATTAGTCCTTATATATATATATATATATATATATATATATATATATATATATATATATATATATATATATATATATATACCCCCGACCTCCATCCTCCTCCGGCCATCTTCCCCTCCTTCTCCCCTTCACTGGTCTTCCTGCTCTCTGACCCGCATGTCGGCCCTCCCCCCCTTTTCTCTTCTTGTCCAGTGATGGCCGGCTTTGGGGTCACCGTCGGTCTGTCACTACCGCACCCAGTCTAAGGGCACGAAAAGTGGGTACGTCCAGCCTACGTCGCAGTATTAGAGGTAGAACGCTGTTCTAGGTCACCATCACAACTAATACTATATGATATAATCTCCAAACGGAGGACAATCACAGGAGGATACAATCTCAATCACAAACTAGAGGTAGATAATCAGTACGATAAAATAGATAAGAAATCTACAAAAGGGTTACAACCATAAGTGAAATAAGTCAATTGTTTAACGACACAAAATCTCAATAGCTAAAATATAATACATCTCCAAGACAACAAGAAATAAGATAAACAAAACTCTCGACCTCTACTCCAAGCTCTACTAGTGCCCTCTAGGCTAGCTGTGATCCTCCAAGTTACCTATAAAATTTTATCAACAGGTCCAATCAGGACAGGAACGAGCACAATACATCTCACGCAGCTCATATCATGACAAAAAATATAAAGTATGCTATAGAGTAAGATACATGAAATGCTGTAAGAAATAAACATGAAGAGAAAGAGAGAATCTGATAAACAAAAGATATCTATATATGGTAATATAGCAATGTAAGTGACTATGTGATTTAGAGTATAAGATAGACATGTGAACGGTTTGATTTATACATGATTATACTACAGAGTTTATACATGATTATACTACTTTAGAATTGTTCACATGACAACTTTTACTCCCCGTACCCCAATCAATACATAAGGATCTATACAGGTTATGTTATTATACATGAAAGTTTATACATGAAGCTCATGAGATCATGAGAGTACATGAGAGCACATGAGTATACATGAATAATAAGAGTCCATAAAATCCATGATATTCGTAAAAAGCACATGACATGATGTATTCGATGCACCCGAGGGGGATAACATCTCATGTAAAGATCCATATAGTACTAATCCGTGATAATGTCATGTCAGTATCAAGTAAATTAAACTATAACAAGAATATAATTTCTAACAAGTATGAAACGGTCAGAGAATATACTCGCCTGATATCCCGAATATCTGATGAGAATATGAGTCCGAACCGGAGCATCTGAGTCCTATTTAGAACAACCACAGGTTACAAAGTGCCTAATATGAAATAAGAGTAATCTATAATACATCCTAAATGATTCTAGGTCCTTCTAGGTCAAAGTCAACTTTGGTCAACCCTGGTCAACCATTCTGGTCAAACTAGGTCAACCCTAAGTCAACTAGCCTATTATCCCAAGTTTAGGTCAAACTTGAGTTATCTAGTCATTTCAAGTCCGTGTGAGTCAATTTGGATCAGGTTTGTCCCAAAGTTGACTTTTGTCAACTTGGTCAACTTGCTAGTCCTATGCCTAACTTAGCCTATTGGGATTTCTAACTAACTTACCAACCATAGGCTATACCTTATATCACTATCACACACACACACACACACACACACACACACACACACACACACACACACACATATATATATATATATATATATATATATATATATATATATCCTATTGTATACACTTTGAGTTGAATGTATATGTATATATACATATACATTCAACTCAAAGTGTATACAATAGGATATATATATATATATATATATATATATATATATATATAGATATATATAATTATATATATATATTATATAATATATATTAAATATATATATATAATATATATCTATATATATAGATATATATATATATATATATATTATATATATATATATATATATAGATGAGAGAGAGTAGAAAGAAACATCTGTGGTGAAGTGTGCTGGTGAGGGGCTGTTGTGAGGACAACAGGGTTCAAATCTGATAACACTCAATCAATCACCAAAATATCATATATATAACTATATATAAAGGTATATATACATAAACTAACTATATATATAGATAGGAACTTCATATATATATATATATCTATATAATATATACATATATATATATATATATATATCTGTATATCTATAATATATATATATAATATATCTATATACATATATATATATATATATATATATATAATATCTATATATCTAGATATAATATATATATTATAACATATATATATTATATATATATATATCTATATATAATATATATATATATATATATATATATTATATATAATATATATAATATAATATAATATATATATATATATATATATATAATATATATATATATATATATATATATATATATATATATATATATATATATATATATATATATATAACTCACTATGTAAACTAGATAGCAAACTTACCAATCCCATAAATCTAGGAATAATATGCCCAACTGAACAAAGATAATATAAAATATTTATATAAGAAACATGATATACCTATATACTACCCAATATATATATATATATATATATATATATATATATATATATATATATATATATATATATATATATATATATATATATATATAGAACTATATATATAGGAGGTATATATATACATATAAACATATATACATATACATAGCATAGGGACTAACACCAACTATATATACATATCAATTCTGAAAATAAACTTATAATTGAAATATTCATAATATATCATAAATATATAAGTTGATATAAACATATACAAAACTATTAACTTATATATATATATATATATATATATATATATATATATATATATATATATATATATATATATATATATATATATAGACATACATACACCGATACATACAAATATACATATATATACACACACAAAATTGGAGAAAAGGTGGCCCACATGTGTGTCAACATGTGGGAGTGTGAATTGTGTCCAAAAAGAATCATAATCGTGTCCAACACACCGTGTCAGAGCTCAACTCAAAGGGGTCAAAATCTGTGAAGGAGAGGCTCATGCGGCCATGTCGGCCTATCCCGGACATGACACACACTTCCACGTGTCTCATGGTTGTGTCTACGGGTAGCCCAGGTATAGGTCTAGGTGTTAGACACCCTGCCTCGAGTCCTCGTGGTGTCCATGCGTTACACGAACAGCGTGTCGGGGAGGGCTGTGCGTGCGTGCACGGTGTCAACCGAATCAGTGCAGACGCGATAACTTCGCGCACACTCAACTAAATCTCGTAAAATTTCACAAGCATGTGGGTAGAGGTTGCCCCCACATGTCCACAAAATTTCATGCCAAATTGTGTCGTATCCATCGAGTTATGACACTCAGACTGCAGGACAGTGCACGGGCTGTGCACGGGACCTCGTGCTACGTCCCCGTGTCCGATTTGGACACCAAAATGTGTCAAATCGAGATCCGTCTTCACAGAAGTTGTTTCAAATATAAACAACAACAAATTCGTGAAAACATAATCGAAAAATAAGAACTTTCAATTCTAAGAGGCATTTTATCGAATACATGTTCCAATACACCGACACGCGTCCGATACGCCTACCAAACAGATACGAAATCCTACCAAACTACATGTACATGTCCGAGGTACCTAGATGGATGCATCTACAAAGAAAAATTAGAATTTACAGGTGTTTAGTGGGGTTTACCAATTGAGAGTCAATATCTCAATGAAACGAGCCTCCAAACGTGTCGACGGCGATTTCCTCCGGTCCAACGGCTCCGATTCCTTGCTAGCAAGTCTCCAGCAAGTTCCTCTCCTCCCAAGGATCGGAATGCACTTCGTTTGGATGGATTTGGATGAGAAATAAGAAAGTTGGACTTTTGGAGGAGAAGGGAGTTTCTAGGGTTTTGAGAAACTTGACGGCTATAAAGTTTTTCACATAAAGAAGGGCGGGCTGCTGTTTGTGGCCGGCCAGGGGTTAGCTAGGGTTAGGTTAGGGTTTGCTATGGGCCACCATGCAATTAAAGTCCACATGAAGCCTATTAGCAAACAGGCCAAAAAGCCTCATGTTAAAAATAGCCTAAAATGCATTAAATTGTTTCCTAAATTGGACTAATGCTATAATTTAAAATCTAATTAGCTAACTAGGATTCTAATCACATAGTTAGTCTTCTAATAAAGGTTGACTAAGGTTAAGCTATCTGCTAATACCAAAAGCACTAATCAAAACTAAAACACCAATCTATTTAATAATAAAATAATCAAAAATACCAAAAATCATACAATTACTAAAATACCCTTATTTTAAAAGTGGTGGTTACAAATCTACCCTCCTTAAAATAATTTTGTCCTCAAAATTAAAGTGGTCGTACTCCTTCTAGGTCAAACCCCCAACAATCATAGTCTTAAGAAAACTTATCTAAATCATGCAGTTGGAAAGATATCATACATGATTATGGCAGGTAATATCAGTTTGAGGTCTCATCTAGCCACTATAGTCATATTCGATCAAAAGTAGTCATAAGGTATCAAATTATACAAATAATATGGTAGGGTACAATAATCATCAACACAGGCAAAGGTATAGGTCAAGAACTCACCTCTACTAGGTCTGGTGGCTGGAACTCTCTCATGGAGATAGGCCTTGACTAGGGGCAGGTGTAGTAGGACAATATAGCATCATGTGTCCAGCTGACCCACAGAATAGGCACAATCCTAGTCTCTTCCTACAGTCCTTCCATACGTACCCAGGCTTCTTACAGAAGGCACATGTAGGCACTCGCTCAACTGGCCTCTGCTGGACAGAAATCTGAACTGGATAGGCTGGTCTAGGCTGAAAGCCCGGGTACTCCAGAGGCTCTTGGTATATACTTCTCCTTGCCCTCTTGGGGCTAGGCTCTCCTCTCGAATGCATGTAATTCCATAACAGTTGGATACTGAGACTCTGCTCTCTTATAAGCTCAGCCTGAAGTCTTTGTACCTCCCACACATCCTAAAGAAGTCTGTAAATCTGAGCCCCATCAGGAATGGCATGGGGTAGCACTCCAGGAGGCAAAGGAAGGCCATCAGTCTCCGACTGAACTCCAGCCCTCTCCTGAAGGATAGGAGATGGAGGTAAACTCTCCAGTGAGGCTACTAACACCTCCTGAGCAATGAAAGGGGGAAGCACAATCTCGATCTCATCCGAAACTGCAGCTATGTATTGGGAACAGACTCTGGTCATGGGTGCCATACTGGAAAAGATAAGAAAAATAATAAATCATCGAGGCTGTAAGGCAGTCTATCGTCATATATGAAAACTGGTAATTATCAAAAATAACTCAGAATTAACTATATAGGGTTATTATTCCAAATATGAAAGCTAAAGCACAATTGGTAATAGCATTTGAAATTCAATCACGATACATATAAAAGAAATTTAGTCTCGACACGATCTAAGTTGATCAATTTCTGGGAAAATCAAGATTGGGTAAGATGGGGAACAAGGTCATCAAAATCTAAGCACGAGCATCCAAGGATGGAGATCCAGGTCACAATTTAAATTTAATTCAATTGAGTACGACCCAAGATATTAATATAATAAGAAAAGATGACCACAGTCGATTAGTCGTGATCAAGGGAGTTAGGATTCAATGATATTAAAAACTTAAAGGATGATGAAAGGATATGGAAGTAAGTCAATTTTCTCCTTTTGATAGGAAAAACAAAAGACAAGGTTTCATAGAAAAGTCAAGTTAATCATCTCTCTTTGATACTATCAAGTTTATCTAGTCATCATTTGCCAATCATATTTTTATCTCATGAGTCCCAACATGAAAATCAACCTTTATATGACTACCACCAAAATTAGACTCTGCTGTTATGAAGATTTGACCTTGTCATGATCATCATAGGCTTAATTTCTACATTCCAAAATATTTCTCATGAAGCATACCCTTCTTATTAGGAGTCAACACTAACCACTTAATCATCATAATTCCAAATTCTTCCTCCTTGTCCTAAATTGGATCCGAAACCTCTAAATCAAGTTTTATAAAATCCTTGAACTTGTTCAAATTACTCTCCTCGTGTTATTCAATCTAAAACCACTAGGCCTTACAAAACTTATTCTCCATTATAAAATCAACCTTCATATTTTCTTTAACGTACACCTTCAAATACTATTCTTTTTAAATTTAAATTTTCACAAAATCTCTAAATTTCTATAACTAAAAATTCCTTTGTTCTCTCTGTTCCTAGCCATTTTTTTACAATATCTGGTTCAATTTTGTTTTATCATCGCATACAGTTAAAATCTTTTCTCCATTACTAATTCCTAAATTTAACATCATAGCCTTGTCTTAAGAATCAACAACCAAAAATATCCAAGTTCTCAAAACTAAGTTGACCTCGAATATCCTCATCAGTTAGGAAATACATCTATGAATTATGTATATCCAAAATATTTCTCTATGTGTGATCGTTTTTAATTGATAATATAAATCTTTTGATTTCATCCTCAATCTCAGTCGTCTCTATCCCAAACCTATATCAAGGTCCATTATATTATATTCCTACCAAGATTATCATAAGATAATAGATCAAGTCTTTTTCGAGTTAGATGATTTACGTTACCTCCTCGACCTTTTCAAGGTAAAGAGTTGTGGAGATTCAAGATTTCAAAGTGTGGATGACAGACGTATATATGAGATAGTTGATAGATGTAATTAGGACAGAGCTAACTAAGATAAGGGAAAATAAAAATACAAGAGATAATGGCAAGAAAAGAAATAATAAAAAATTTATTCTTGCTCATTTGTTCAATAAAATGAACCAATTCAAGATATAATCTAATACCATACGCGTCTTCTTGAAATCATGTTGTCAGAATTTTGCCATGCCAGTAAGCATAGCTGCAATAAACGATAGAGTCTGTAACTAAGGTATACACCCAATAATTATGTTATCTAGAATTCTTACCACGCCAACCGGTATAGCTGCAAGAGAATCTAAATTCCATAACTAGAATTGTATATCTAAAATTAGGCTCTATGTCCTTGTCATGCTAGCCAATATGACTGCGATAAATTCTAAACTCCATAAATAAGGTAGACATTTACCTTTCTCACTGTCCTTATCAAGTATGTTATCAGGTTATACCCTAAATTCCAAAAAAGAATACTTAATATACAAAATCAAAATCAACAACTAACATCAAGATTCAAAATTCAACAATGAATCCATCAAAATCAAATTCAATAACAAGGAGTATGGGTAAATCGAAACAAGAGGAAAAAGGATTTCAAATCGAAGTTCAAAATGAGATTCTCAAGGGTCGTCCCAGAAATCTCTCAAGGAATTCTAACAGTGATTGAGTATCCTTTCATTCTAACTCCTTACTTCTATACTCTATAGCAGGCTCGTAGTAGTACAACTAAGTCGTTGCGCTACTACGATATCGTACGAATGCGAATCTCGACCTGCATGGGCTACCACTAAAAATGTGTCATAATCCGCACCCAGTATAAGGGCACGAGAAGTGGGTACGTCTAGCTTACGCCGCAGTATCGGCGGTAGAACGCTGTTCTAGGTCACCATCACAACTAACACTATATGATATAATCTCCAAATGGAGGACAATCACAGGAGGATACAATCTCAATCACAAACTAGAGGTAGATAATCAGCACGATGAAATAGATAAGAAATCCACAAAAGAGATACAACCATAAGTGAAATAAGTCAATTCTTTAACAACACAAAATCTCAATAGCTAAAATAAAATACATCTCTAAGACAACAAGAAATAAGTTAAACCAAACTCTAGACCTCTACTCCAAGCTCTACTAGTGTCCTCTAGGCTAGCTGTGATCCTCCAAGTTACCTGTAAAATTTTATCAACAGGTCCAATCAGGATAGGAACGAGCACAATACATCTCACGCAGTTCATATCATGATAGAAAATATAAAGCATGCTATAGAGTAAGATACATAAAATATTGTAAGAAATAAACATAAAGAGAAAGAGAGAATCTGATAAACAAAAGATATCTATATATGGTAATAGAGCACTATAAGTGACTATGTGATTTAGAGTATAAGATAGAAATGTGAACGGTTTGATTTATACATGATTACACTATAGAGTTTATACATGATTACACTACTTTGGAATTGTTCACATGACTACTTCTACTCCCCCGTACCCTAATCAATACACAATGATCTATACAGGTTATGTTATTATACATGAAAGTTTATACATGAAGCTCATGAGATCATGAGAGTACATGAGAGCACATGAGTATACATGAATAATAAGAGTCCATAAAATATATGATATTTGTGAAAAGCACACGACATGATGTATTCGATGCACCCGAGAGGGATAATATCTCATATAAAGATCCATATAGTACTAATCCATGATAATGTCGAGTCAGCATTAAGTAAATTAAACTATAACAAGAATATAATTTCTAACAAGTATAAAACGGTCAGAGAATGTACTCGCCTGATATCCTGAATATCTGATAAGAATATGAGTTCGAACCGGAGTATCTAAGTCTTATTTAGAACAACCACAGGTTACAAAGTGTCTAATATGAAATAAGAGTAATTTACAATGCATTCTAAATGATTCTACGTCCTTCTAGGTCAAAGTCAACCATTGGTCAACTCTGGTCAACCCTGGTCAACCATTCTGGTCAAACTAGGTCAACCATAAGTCAACTAGCCTATTATCCCAAATTTAGGTCAAACTTGAGTTATCTAGTCATTTCAAGTCCGTTTGAGTCAATTTGGATCAAGTTTGACCCAAAGTTGACTTTTATCAACTTGGTTAACTTGCTAGTCAACTATGCCTAACTTAGCCTATTGGGTCATTTCTAACTAACTTACCAACCATAGGATATACCTTATATCACTATGAAATACATTCAACTCAAAGTGTATACAATAGGATATATATATATATATATATATATATATATATATATATATATATATATATATATATATATATATATATATATATATATATATATAGGGGAGGAAAAAAATATATATATATATAGGGGAGGAACGAAACATGTGTGTGAAGTATGCTGGTAAGGGGCTGCTGTGAGGACAGTAGGGTCCAAATTTGAGAACACTCAATCAATCACCAAAATATCATATATATATATATATATATATAAATATATATATATATATATATATATATATATATATATATATATATATATATTAAAAAAAAACCCTTATCTTTTTATTAATGAAGGCTCAAAATGCCGAAGCCAGCACACGTATACAAGGCACAAAAAGACAAAGCCTATACAAGTATACCACCAAAAGGAAGACGAGGGGGAAAAATAGCTCAATCACCAAGAGCTAGGGGTTGAGCGAGGACCAGAATGCTCTCGGACTGTAGGAGCACCCGGTGCTCCTTTTACGACATTGGCGGAAGATTTCCCGAATGAGCTGGTATGCTGAGTATTGGTGACCTTCGTATCTCGTCTTGTTGCGATTCTTCCAAATCGCCCACGTAGTGGCTGCTGCGACGATCTGGTGGCCATGGGAGGCTAAACCCCAGGAGGCTGCGAGATCGTTGAAGCGTCCACCCCCCGGCTCATTACTGTAGAGCCGATTCAGGGTCCTCCAGATACTGCCAGACAGGCTTCCCTGACAGAAGATGTGGTCTATAGTCTCCATCTGAGGCTCAGAACAGCACGAGCAGGCTGATGCTAAGCTGATGCCGATGGTGTTAAAGATATCGTCAGTAGGCAATTTCTTTCTAATGACTCTCCACACTAGGAAAGACCACTTCTTAGGGATGCATGATTGCCAATAGTGGGCAATGGTGTGGTACGGCTGCCTGGTTTTCTGGACAGCGATTCTCACCGACCTCACCAAAAATTCCCCCGAGGCCTCGAGCGACCACTTCAGCGCGTCGGCCTCACGGCTGATACTTAATCCGTGCGTGCGGATGCTATCCGTCGTTTTGTTACCAGACCAATCCCTAATTTTGTTCCAGTTCCAGTCGTCGGTTGTGGGATTCCACAAGTCTCTAATCTTGCTGTCTCTCGGGGGCTCTGTGAGATTCGGGATCATGCTATCCCCCACCCATCTCTCTAGGAATGGATCCGAATCGCCCGCCTACAATTGGAGTCTCATTGCCGGCTCTGTAAGGTCTCTCCCGATAAGGATACGATGCCAAGCCGCTGAGGATCTGCAGTTGGATATGGCCATTGAAGGGTAGATGTGCTTGAAGTACCTGGCCTTCAAAAATCTGGTCCATAAGTTGTTGCTCGTGCAAAGTTTCCACCATAATTTCATCGAGAAAGCTTTAATGATGTTAGTAAGTTTGATAAATCCTAGCCCCCCTTTGTTAGTCGGATGAGCCATAGATTCCCAGCTAGCCCAGTGATGCTTGTCTTGGCCATTGCAGTGTCCCCAAAAGAAATTATAAAAGATCTGTTCGATCGAAGAAAGAACCTTCTTGGGCGGGGAGCATACGGCCAGAGTATGAATGGGGATAGAGGTGAGCACGTGATTGATGAGGGTCATTTTGCTGCCAGGGAAGAGGGTGGCATTATGCCACCCTTCAAGTTTTTTCCTGATTCTTGTTATCAAGTTCTCGAAGATGCCCATGTTGGATCTCCCGTATACAAAGGGGCAGCCGAGATAGATGAACGGAGGATGGTCCACAGAAAAGAATGTTAAGTTGGCAAGGTTGATAGCTTGCTCTTCCTTGATATTGTGGTGGGCGTAGATAACGTTCTTGGAGGGATTGATCTTTTGGCCTGAGCATCTAGAGTACCTCTGCAGGGTGTTATGGACTACTTCTACCGCTCTTTCGTCCCCGGAGGAGAAAATGAGTAAGTCGTCGGTGAAAGCCAAATGAGTTATGATGGGCATCCGCTGGATGTGTGGTAGTACTGAAAGTTCGGGGTGCTGACCATGTTGTTAAAGTTCCTGCTCAGGGCATCTGCTGCGATGATAAAGACAGTAGATGATAGAGGATCGCCTTGTCTAACCCCGCGATTGGATTTGAAAAACCCCTGTGCTTGACCATTGATGACCGTAGAGAACCATGAGTTGCTGATGGATCTCCCTATGATGTTGGTCCAGTTTTCCGAGAAACCGAAAGCCCTGAATACCCAGATCATGAATTGCCAATCTAGTCTGTCATAAGCTTTCTCTATGTCGATTTTGACCGCAATGTTGCCCCCTCTTACTGTGAATTTCATGCAGGTGATTAACTCTTGGGTCAGCATAATATTGTCCTGTATGTTTCTCCTATGAACAAACTCGCTTTGCTCCTCGAAAATGATCTTGGGGAGAATTTCGACCATTCTGGTGGCAATGATCTTAGAGATGATCTTGTTGGTGAAGGTGCAAAGACTTATGGGGCGAAAGTCGCGAAAGGACTCTGGGTTGTCTTTTTTCGGGATAAGGATCAGATTGGCACTCGAAATAGCTTTGGGGTAAATGGCACCTTCGAAGAAAGCAATAGTCGCTTCGGTGATGTCTTATTTGATGATATCCCAGCATGTGGGAAAGAAAAATCCCGAAAAGTCGTCTGGGTCGGGAGCACTGTGCTCATTCAGAGCCCAAACAGCTTCTTTCACCTCCTGGTCAGTGGGGATTCGTTCCATTTGGGCATTGTCGTTAGCATTGATGAGGAGGAGATTTGATCAAGGAAGAAGCTATCTTTGTGCATCGTCTCTTTGGAGAATAGTTTGGAATAGAAATTGGAGGCTGCAGCTTGGATGATCATTTGGTCTGTGATAATGTTCCCGTTGTCGTCAGCGGTTTGGTGAATCGATAGCTTCTGTCTGCGACCTTTGACACAGTTATGAAAATATTTCGAGTTTTTATCCCCTTTATTGTCCCATTTCAACCTCGCTTTCTGCTTCCAGAATTTTAGTCTCCACTTTAAGCCTGAACTTGAGCATAGCCTTGGTGAGGTTCAGGGCTTTCATGGCCGCTGGGGAGTGATCCGCAGCGAACTTGGCTTCGGCACGGGTGACATCGTCTTCTGCAACCCGGCGACTTGAAAGATGTCCCCGTAGGCTTGTTTGCTCCAATAGGACAGAGCTTTTCTCGTGGCTTTGAGCTTGTTGCTCACTCGAGAGAGGGGGTTGGGAGAGTCCTCTCGATTCTATGCTTCCGCCATGATGCCCAGAAATTGTGGGTATTCGATCCAGAAGTCGAGGAATTGGAAGTTTCTATTAAATTTATTGGTATTGTTTTTAATTTCAATCAGCAGAGGAGCATGATCTGATTCAGAGGTATTGAGGTGTGACAGGTTGCTAGTGAACCCCATTCCGTGTTAGAGGGCATTCGTGAGGGCCCTGTCTAGCCGGGAATATTGATGATGGTCGCCTTCCTGCATGTTGCACCAAGTGAAGGCGTTGCCGGTGAACTGGAGGGGTACTAGATGGGCATTGAAGATGAAGTTGTTGAAGTCTTGTATGGCCAGCATGGGAGGGAGGTGGCCACTAATTTTTTCTTCTCTGCAGGTAACAACATTAAAGTCCCCAATGCAGAGCCACGGTGAGTTGTTTTGATGGAGATTAATGTCAAGGATGTCGTTCCAAAGTTGTTTTCTCACTGCGATATCGTAGCTACCGTGGACCGCAGAGGTGATAGCGCGGTTCGAAATCATGGGGTGTTCAAACCAGCAGGAGAGGGCCTGTCTGGAGTCCTGGATGACTTCGATGTTGATGTCCTTCGTGCAGAGGATCTAAATATCGTGTCTGTCTGCTATGGCCATAGGGAGGCTGAGTTGCAGCTGGATGGATTTTAATCTTTTGGGGGGGATTTTGGGTTCAATAATAATGAGGATGTCGATCTTGTAGATTTTTTGCAGGCTAGTTATTCTCCTTATTGTAGGTTTGTTCGCCAGGCCTCGAACATTCCAGGAAAGGATGTTAAGCATTAAGGACTTTGTGGGTGGGTTTTTTGTTCCGCTTGGCGGCGGATCTTGTTTGGATTGTTGTGGTTTCTGCGGATCCTTGTTTGACATCGACCTCTGAGACTGATGCTCCTGTCTTTGTCGAGGTGGGGGAGTCACTGGTTGATTGCTCTTGTGGGTTCGGGGGAGGACTCACTGATTCCCCAGCGGAGTCCAGGACCGGATTCTCGAGGAGTATCACTATGGAGTTATTGGCACTCCCTATCCAAAGAATAGCTTACTGTAGAGGATAGCCTGCGGCTAGGACCTGTAGACCTCTCTGAAGTGGGTCTGGTCCTAGAATTTCTAGGGCTTCTTCGACCTTGTCTTCTTCGGTGTGTTGTTGGTCAGCATCCATGGGGTCAGTGGTCGCCTCTGCATCCTCCGAGATGGGTGGTGTCTCGGTGATCGATCGGTCGACAAGGGTGTCAGCCTCCGATTCTGCGTCCCCCGATTCGAGAGCGTCGAATTGGTTGGAGAGAGTGAGGGCTTGGGTGTTGAAGGGGATCAAGGCTTTGCTGGGGGGTTCACTCTTCTCTGACTTGCCGTCACTGGAGCCGAATCGAGTGTGTGAGTTCAGAAGTGGTAGAAGGGGTGGCTTAGGAGTCCTTTCCTCTGTTGGTGTGGTGTCATTTCGGAGAGCTTTCTTCTTTAGTTCCGGGTAAAGGCGGTGGCAGTGCTTTGGGAGGTGACCTCTTAAGTGGCAGTGGTTACAGAACATGATATGGTTATCATAGAGGATTTGTTGGGTGTGGGACCGATTGCCCAGTTCGATTATGATGAAATTAGGTGGTTCGGTAGTGAGGTCAAGTTCCACACATATTTTGGCGTAGTGGGCCTTAGTGAGGTTGCTGGTCTCAGGGGCTGTGGCCACATAAGTATCGAAGGAATTGGCTATACGCCTAAGTGCCGTCGGTACAAAGCAAATGAGGGGTAGGTTAGGCAGGGTAACCCATGCGGCTACTTGCGCTGAGTCTTCTTTGGTGCTAAAGCCAGCTGACCACTTGATGATCTTCATCTGGTGGGAATCGATCCTGCAACTGCCTTTGGACCATATATTCCTGTGGTCACTATCAGAAGATAGGTGGAGAAGAATATGTCTTGGGTCAAGGGGTGCCACGCGATAATCCGCTGAGAGTCTCCAACTAGCTATCGTCTCCTGCACCCTAGAGAGTTTGGGGCATCCTGTCGAGAATTTAAGGATAAAGGTATGGGGGAAGGAGGTTGAGAGAGAAGACAATTCAACTTCGAAAAATGGGACCAAAGGCACTGTGGATTCCTGGGAGTACACAATATCCGGGAGCTGGATGTCCGGGAATAAGCGACCATTGGTTGACGTTAAGTCCGGGCGGAGTTTGGCGGCGTAGGGTGGCTGAGCTGCTCCTGACGAAGAAGGATCCAGGATCTCTCCTCGGGAGGTCTGAATAGCGGACGGAGACGAGTTCTGCCCGGGGCATGGAGGAGGGCTAAGAGCCACACCGAGTGCAAGGGGAGACGCCTCCTTCGATCCAACCGAGCTCGGGAGAGGAGGGGCTGCCGGGACCGCCGTGGAAGAGTCTCCACGCCCCGCGCCGCCTGGGATGAGCTGAATCGCCGGAGGCTCGAGGGGGATGCTGCAGAGGCCGCAGAAGGGATGAGGGAAGGCACACTACCAAAATAAAGTAAATTAGCGACGGCACATTAGCGACGGACGATTTCCGTCGGCGTTAGCGACGGATTTGCGGCAAATAACCGACGGAGAACTGACGACAAGACAATACAATTTTTATTTTATTTTAAGGGGGAGAAAATGTCACTCATCCGTCGCTAGGGCATCGGAGATATAGCGACGGATAATGAGCCGTCGTCATGCAGTCGATTATTTGGCAGAAATTGTTGAGGAAAATGGAGGGACAATTCTTCGACTATGTAGCGACAGATATTCCGTCGGCAAGCAGCAAAAATAGCAACGCCCTAGCGACGGATTTTATCCGTAGCTAGTCCGTCGCTAAATAAAGGGCCCAGACTTAAATTGAAACGACGGGGGGAACTTTTCATTCCCTCCAAATTTTAATCTCTTCTCTCTCCTCTCTCTCTCTCTCTCTCTCTCTCTCTCTCTCTCTCTATCCCACGGCGGTCGGCGACCTCACTCTCCTCTCTCTCTCTCTCCCGCGACGGTGATCGGCGACCTCTTCTCTCTCTCTCCCAAAGTAAATCTCTCTCTCTCTCTCTCTCGGTGGTCGTAGGTGTCGTGGGCTGTCGGGGGTGTCGTGGGCTGCGGGGGCGGCGGAGACTACGGGGGTGGCGCGCACGGGGCAGTGCGGGGCTGCGGCAGGCACGAGCAGGGCTGCGGTGGGCGGCGGGGGACAGCGCGCTCCGGGGCAGCGGGGGGCTGGAGAGGCGATGGGGGGTGGGAGGTGCGGCAGGGGGTGGGAGGTGCGACGGGGGTTGGGGGGAGGCGGGGGGTGGAAGGTACGGCGGGGGGTGGGAGGGGTGCTGGCGCGCACGGGGTTGCAGGGGAAAGCGGGAGGCAGCGCGCTCCAGGGCAGCGGGGGGCGGTGGGGGTGGCGCGTACGGGGCAGCACGGGGTACAAATACAATGAGTAGTATCGGCAATATGACAAACCCTAGTTTAAGAAAAAGGATATCGGTGATATCGGTAGTACCGACAGTTTCGGATCGGAGTATCAGATTTTTTGGTATTGGGAAACAAATAATTATCGGTAGCTAACTTAATGGTAAACACTTTACCTTAATGGTGAAGGTAAAACCAATATCCTAAGCTACCAACATTTGAATCCTAAGATACAAATATACCACTCTAATATCTAACTTCTAACCATCTATCTAACTATCAATATAAATTCTAATATCTATCTGTACACTAATTCTAACATCTACTAGCTAACTCACATCTCTAACTAACCAACATATTCTAATATACTACTTGGTATCTCAAGTTACCAAGTATCTTAACTCTAATATGTGAATATCTAACTTAATCTCTAAAACTAAGATACTATACATATCCAATATGTATCTATCTAAACTCTAAGATACTATACATATCCAATATACTAATTCTGTTTAGTTTGTCTTACGATACAGATTTTACATCCAGTCTATGATGGATCATTATTTCGTTGATCGTACATGGATGTACAAACGACAACACGAGAGCAGAATAGGTGTGAGTGACGATTATTAGGCAGGCGTGGAAGTGTTTCTTAAGTATGCCATGAGCAAAGCTCAGTATATGGACGGTAACAAAATCAAGTGTCTATGTCGTAATTGTCGCAATAGACGTTACGAAGAAGTGGTGAGTGTAAGAGATCATTTGACCCGTAAGGGTTTCGTACGTGATTACGGCCTGTGGTCATCGCAAGGTGAACAATATGCGGAAAGACAGGTTACGAATGCTGCTACTTATGCTTTTGATGATATTGCTGCAATGGATTTTGTCGTCGAAGACGACGAATGCTCTATTGATTATGGAGACCTGCAGAACCTTGCACGAGATATGGTGTACGATGCGGCATGGCCTAATTTTGATCCGGAGGATCCTAATCCCGAGGCGAATGAGTTCTATGATATGTTTCAGGATGCTGAAACTTCTTTATATCCTGGTTGTGAGCCACATTCCGTACTGTCAGTGACGTTGCGGTTGTTGAACATAAAGTCCGATTTTAACTTGCCACAAACTTGCTATGATCGGATTATACAACTAATCAAGGAGGTGTTACCGAAGGAATCAAAAGAGCTTCCAAAAAACTTCTACAAGTCGAAGATGATGGTCCGACAACTGGGACTGGGGTACGAGAAGATAGATATTGTTGTCGCAACGGCTGCATGTTGTACTACAAGGAGAACGAGGATATAGAAAGTTACAGCTTTTGTAATGCGGATCGTTACAAGCCAGTCAGGAAAAAAGGAAAGTCAACTAGAAATGACGTCCTTACAAGTATATACATTACTTGTCGATCACGAAGCGCTTACAGAGGATGTATATGTCTCAGAATATAGCAGAACACATGACGTGGCACAACGAAGAATGCACAAAGGACGATGGAGAATTGTCACATCCTTCGGATGGAGAGGCGTGGAAATATTTCGATTTGCGTCATCCAGATTTTGCTGCAGAGCCTAGAAATGTACGTCTGGGGCTATGTTCTGATGGCTTCACCCCTTTCGTGCAGTTGGGATCTCAATACTCCTGCTGGCCGGTCATTCTGACCCCTTATAATCTGCCACCATGGATGTGTATGAAGACTCCTTATATGTTCTTGACATCTATCATACAATGTCCTAAAAATCCGACAAAGAATATCGATATATATTTACAGCCGTTGGTGGATGAGCTGAAACAGCTGTGGAAGATCGACGTCGTGACCTATGATATTTCCAGGAAACAGAACTTTCAGATAAGAGCTTCACTGATGTGGACAATCAATGATTTTCCCGTATACAGTATGATATCGGGATGGAGTACTCACGGTACCATGTCTTGTCCAATATACATGGGAAATAGTAAGGCATTCCGCCTTAAGCATGGAGGAAAAACTTCTTTCTTTGATTGTCATCGTCAATTCTGCCCGCGAGTCATCCTTGAAGAAAGAACAAGGACGCGTTCAGAGCTGGAAAACAAGAATTTTCTCATCCGCCTGCCAGTTTGTCGGGATACGATATTTGGGAAGATGTAAAGGACTTGTCCACTGTAATAGAAGATCTATCGAACAATCGTGTCGATAGGTTCGGACAAAGCCATAACTGGACCAAACGGAGTATCTTCTGGGACTTGCCTTATTGGAAAGATAATCTTATAAGGCATAATCTTGATGTTATGCATATCGAAAAGAATGTGTTCGATAATGTCTTCAATACCGTCATGGATATTAAAGGAAAGACGAAGGACAATCCAAAAGCAAGACAAGACATTGTCGAGATATGCAAGCATCCTTATCTGAACTTGATACAAAGGGGAGCTGCTGGACAATTAAGTAAGCCGATAGCACAATACACATTGAGCAAGGAAGATAAATTAATAATCTGCAAGTGGGTATCTACTTTAAGATTTTCTGACGGCTATGTGTCGAATTTGTCTAGATGCGTTGATCTCAATGAACGTAAGCTAACGGGAATGAAGAGTCATGACTGCCACGTGTTTATGGAAAGATTACTGCCCATTGCTTTGAAAGAGTTGTTACCTTCTGCTGTATGGATTCCGTTGGCCGAACTATCTATATTCTTTAGGGATATTTGTTCAACTAAGTTGACTGTGCAACATATGGTTGAACTTGAGGAGAAGATTATCTTAACAATTTACAAGTTGGAGAAAATATTTCCTCCTGGCTTCTTCGACAGCATGGAGCATCTACCGATTCATCTAGCATATGAAGCTCATATCGATGCATCTGTTCATTATCGATGGATGTACCCATTTGAAAGGTACATAAAAATCGATATAATTTAAGTTGAATTTTAGTAGGTTTTAAAATTCATTCTTAATTCTCAAGATAATTTGACTCTCTAGATACCTACACCATCTAAAGAAGGAAGTTGGCAACAAGGCTCATATAGAGGCTTCGATATGCGAAGCCTATCTTATCAAAGAGATGTCAAACTTCTGCTCCATTTATTTCGATACTCATGTTAAGAAAAATCGAAATAGACCTCAAAGGAATGACGAGGACGTTAAGGATGGAGGTATATTCAATGTAAGGGGCAAGCCTGTTGGGACTAGTCAAAGACGGTGGTTGACAGACGACGAGTATGATGCCGCTCACCGATATGTCTTGTTAAACTGTGACATACAAGAAGTGAGAGATTTGGAGAAGTAAGCAGTACACTTTTACTCGTTATAATCTCTAATTTGATGAAGTAAGTGACTACACTTATATATTCTTATTTTCTCTAATAGTGTATTTAGAAATGAAGTCAAAATGAGGACACCCGATATTACCAATAAGGGACTTCAAAGAGATGTTGATTGTACATTTCCGTCATGGTTTCGCAAATACGTAAGTAACTGAGATTATAAATATATAATCTAAAACATTTAAATTATAAATATTTGTTTACAGGTTTTATTGCATGAAATAACACTCACTTATGAGAGTGTTCGTTATCTGGCATTGGGATCGAAGAAGCAAATAAAGACTTGGCCAGGCTATGTCATTAATGGCTTCAGGTTTAAGTCAACTCAGAATGTTATAAATGTCGAATTTATCAATGACGGCATCAGTACCAAGGATTTCGGTGTTTGCATAAGAGGCACCATCTATGACGACGAGCCGAACTTTGACTATTATGGAGTGCTTCGGCATATTATAGATTTACAATATACTGGCCCATATGATATGTATATTGTGATCTTCAAATATGAGTGGTTTGATACGACACCAAATATCGGTTGGAGAATCGATAAACAATTTGGATTTGTCGATATAAATCATCGCAGGAGGTATAGAGGGTCCAATACATTTGCGATAGCAAATCAGGCTGTTCAAGTCTACTATACAAGCTACCCAAGGCGTCGTAGAGATCGATTTGACTGGTGGGCAGTATGCAAGATTAAATCTAGAAATACATTCAACGTTGGAGACCCAGCATACCAAGTGGACCAGATCGAAAAGTCCCAATACTTGGGACAACACTCGGATACAATGGATGTTGAAGATATTGTTGAGGAAAATAGAGGGGAGGAAGAGGTTGATACATAAGACTTAGCTGTCAACCAGGGGAGAAAGAGGCTTCTTGTCCCAAATATTGAGGCAGAAGAAGAAGAAGAAGAAGAATTTAATGGGATTAGGATACAGATGAAATCGACGATAAAGATAAGGATGAGGATGAGGAGGAGGATGATGATGAAGACGAGGCCGAGGATGAGAACGAAGACGATAATTAGGTTAAATATTATTGTATATTAAAAATACTTCCAATTACGTGAATCAAGTTTGACCTCATAAAACAAATTACGTGAATTTATGTTTTTTTCATTCAATTATTTACTTATTGCAGATGGCACTCCTAGTCTTTTTCGTCGCGACGGTACTCGTCTCCCTACTGGTGGTATGTATATTTTAGTTTAGAATTTTATATTCATTTACACTTTTATATTGTTAATTATGTTTATGTGTTCTATTTATAGGTTATGATGGCTGGCCGTGGTCGTGGTGCTGGTGGTGGTGGTGGTGGTGGTCGTCGTGGTCGTAGTGGTGCTGGTGGTCGTGGTCGTGGTCACATTCAATCTTCCCGGGATGTGACCCCATCAAGCGACCCCGACCCGGAGAGTACCCCGGGCACAGACGCATCCCGCCGTCGATCGACCACTTCATCGAGGCATGAGTCCGGATCTGCTAGCGGATCCGTTCCGCTATCGGACCCACCAGCAGCGGATCCACTAGTGGATCCCCAAGTTACTGTATAGTGGGCCCCAGAGTACCCCCATACTTGGTTCCATCCGGTTACTGGGGAGTACATGCGCGGACCCGTAGATCCTCCAACTGCACCAGAGAGGCCGAGAGGCGAGTTCCGACGAGAGCAATGGCCCGCGGGAACCTCGTAAGTAAATTTAAGATAATTTATTAAATTTCTTTCATTTATTCAAGTTAATAATCCAGTCGTTTCTTTTTGTAGGTTTTTTCGTTTAATGTTGCCAGGGAATATATATATATATATAATATATATATTCGCTTCATATATATATATATATTTTTTTCATATATATATATATATATATATATATATATATATATATATATAATATATATATTCGCTTCATATATATATATATATTTTTTTCATATATATATATATATATATATATATATATATATATATATATATAATATATATATATAAGGATTCAATAAGAATGAGAGGGTCTATATGCAAAATAAACAACAATTTCTCAATCCCGCCAACTAAGTTGACGATCCTTCAGTCCATTCTGGAAACCCTTGTCCAACTCGCCAAATCTTTTGGCTAGTTATCCCTTGATATATAATTTTTAAAAACTTATCCCTTCATACACAATTTTTACAAATATTTTTCTCCTATATGAAATATTTTTTTTTATCATGGATAATTGTAATTTTTTTATTTTTTGTAACTTTCATAATTAAAACATTGACCCGACCAATATTCTACAAGATATCTAAGATAAATATTATAAAAACCTAATATTTTATGATATTATGTGAAAATATCATAAATGGTAAGTTCTTTTAGGGGTTCTTTTTTTAGTGAATTAACTTAACAGAAAGATCGAGTACAATTAGCCAATT
>JANAVB010005176.1:45000-67492 GCA_029216955.1 Iris pallida
TGAAATACTTTGAATAAGAAGCATGGGTCTGTCCGCATAAGCTCTTCATGCCGTATACTGGATCGAGCTCTTCATGCCGCATAGGCTCCTCTGGCCGCATATTGGGTCGAGCTCTTCATGCCGCATAGGCTCCTCTGGCCGCATACTGGGTCGAGCTCTTCATGCCGCATAGGCTTGGCCGCATAATGGCTTTCATGCCACGTGGCGTCCCGTATCTTTGGCATTAATTGCTTTTTTGCTTTAATAATTTAAAGCTGTCTTTTGGATAGAATCCCAAGAGTCAGCATTTAAAACTTTTGATTTGCTTGGGTGATTCGGTGTTGTCTTTTGCATGAAAAGGGGATAGAATCCCAAGGGTCGGATTTATCTCCTAGGCAGCCCGAAATCCGAAGCGTTTATCGGTTCACACGCCTCTTACCAGCCTATAAATACGACCAATTTTTGAAAAGAGAGATTCTTTACTCTCTTCTTTCTTCAAGCTTTCTTGCCCTAGTCGCTGCCTCTTCTCCTCTTTCGACGATCAATGGCTCCCAAAGCTTCCTCTAGTGCTACAGCGAAGGGCAAAGGAGTTGCCTCCTCGTCGACTACGGCGATCTCAGTTCACCCCGACGTTTATCCTGCTATTGACGGTAAGAGTGTTGGAAAGAAACTGCATGGATTCAAACCCTAACCATAATGGCTATGTCGCATGTTTTATGCACGGGCCTTTCTTTTTGGCATATAATGCTCTTTTCGTCTTCACTGAACTATTCAAGTTCAGCGTGACGGATCCGTATAAGCTGTATCGTATGGGCCGCATGAACTCCTCATGTCTGAGCCGTGTGGGGTATGCCTCATGTCCGAGACGCATGAGAGTTGCTTTATGACTGAGCCGCATGAGAGTATGCCTCATGTCTGAGCCGCATGAGAGTTGCTTCATGTCCGAGCCGTATGGGAGTATGCCTCATGTCCGAGCCGCATGAGATCTGCTTCATGTCCGAGCCGCATGAGAGACGTCTTATGGCCGTATAAGCACCTTATGAACCGGGCCACATGAAGACCCACCCAACAGAGCCGCATAAGCTCCTTATAAACTGGGCCGCATGAAGACCCACCAAACAGAGCCGCATAAGCTCCTTAAGAATTGGGCCGCATGAAGACCCACCAAACAGAGCCGCATAAGCTCCTTAAGTACTAGGACGCATGAAGACCCATCTAACAGAGCCGCATAAGCTTAGAAGACATTAAGTAGTTTTTCTTTGGCTATCTTCTGACTTCTTTCTTTTGTCTTTTTTCAGTGAAGTTGCCAGTCAATCCTTCAGGGGAGCTTCTAGTAGGTCAAGCTCAGTTTGCTGTAGGTGTGAGGTTTGACCATGTGGTCGATTATGTGTCTGTCTAAATCACTAAAGATCAACTTGAGGAGAGGCTGAGGGATATCAAGAACCAATCCTTCTTCTTTCTCCTGAGTATGATGAACTCGGGAAAATTAGGGGGCACACATCTGAAACCCTCGTTCCTCTTTGGGGATACTCTGACTGTAAAGAACCCCAACGTTCTAGATATCTCTGAAAGTTGGAGTTTTTTCTCCAACTGGATGGCGATCCACATTCCTCAGATGGAGCGTCACTTTCCGCTGTCTTGGTTCAATATGCTGCCGTTGGACAGGAAAATGGTAGACTTCCTAACCCTGAGCCAGCAGGGGATGTTTGTGGGTGATATCCACTATAATAAAACATCGAGGTCGGTAATTGCAAGCAAGCTTCAGATCAGTCGCTCTGTGATGGGGTTGGCCCCGGGTAGCTTCATAAATGTGTAGGTTCCCAACTTCTGGTTCTCCCAAGCTGACACTTTCATGAACCAGCTTGCTCAGAAGGGGTCCTATCCCATTGGTCGGTTGGCACTGATGAACTGGATGAACCCCACCCCTTTATGGATCAACTTGACCTCATGGATCTTGCGGACATACAAGGATTCCCTACTCGAGATTGGCTTATATCATGCCATTCGGAGCACCTGTTATGGTCTGCCCATCAACAAGAAGCTATTCATGGCTCTTCTTGAAATGTATAACCGCCGAACGGGGACCTTCTTTATACCTGGAGGGGAGATGGGGCTCGCTCTCCACGAGATGTGCGAAGTCTCCAAGCTGCCCTGGGGAGACAAAGTTTTCGAGGCATATACTCCTACGAACGAAGAATTCGAGGAGTTGGATCAATGATTCTCGGGCTTTATGGCTGTCTACCGGGAACTACTATGCCACCATAGTACGTGCCAGCAGATGTCAAAGAAGAAGAACGATAGCTCGGAAGGGAACCTTCCGCATACTAAGACCTGGCTCAGTTACCTTTTTGAGCTCGGCGCCTCAGGCCAGTTTTTTTCCCGAAGTCCTCGAACCCGGGAGGAGGTACAGGACCAGGTGTCGACTGCCAAAAGGATAAAAACCACAGGCGACAGATTTAAGAGTCAATCTGACTCTTTTAATTATTTTTATCAGGATACTCAGAAGTTGTCCGAGAAGGCTCTTCTGGCGGGATTTCTGATGGTATGGCTGTGAACCTGCGTAGTTTCAAGAGGGGCTGATTCCATTGAAAGAATCAGCCATAACCTGATCCTCCCTGTGGTGAAGCTAGTCTTCGGGGCCAGACTAGCTCTTCTTCCCGCCATGGTATGCAGCGTATATCGTGGCCTCCGCGCTTTCTCATCCAAAGTCATCGCTCGCGATACGACGAAAGACTTTGAACGCATCGAGCTGCCCAACCATTATCTGATGGGATGGCTGTTGATGTATTACCAGTCTTTGATGAGGCCCAGCCCGGAGGATGACGTGACTGCCGCCACATGCCCTGAGAGTACACCACTATGCCCGCCTGTCGAATGGCGCTGGCACGAGTGGACAGATACTTTTTTTTCGTGTCTGTTCCTCATTTTACTGATGGAGAAGTGAAAGTCATGCATCTTGATGGTGCTGTGTCTCCCAAATTCCTGTCTGAAAAGATGCTCCTTTGGTTGCATAACATTCGCCCAGCACATCTAGTGTATCACAACCGCAATTCCGTCTTCCTGGAGCCTTACTTACCCAGCCGATTCTCTCGGTAATTTGGGTACAATCAAATGTTTCTGGACAATCCTAGCTCTTATCTGGGTTTTGAGGGCAGCGTTCTTGATGGCATTCGGGCTTGGCACTACTATAACGTGGTTCACACCCGTGCGACCTTCTTTATTCTCGATGCTAACGAGTTGGGCCACATTTTGTACATGGCGACCTTATACCATGTTATGGTGAACAAGCCCCCAAGAGATTTTGACCCAAGTACCAGCTTCATTGTTGGTACTATTTTGGAGGAGAAGCCCAGAACCGAGAAGGGGAGGACGGTTGATGTATCTGACTTGGAGTCGACCAATGAGACGAAGAGGATAACCCTGATAACTTGCCCCTTCCTCCTGCAGACGATTTGGGTACAGATCAGCCGCCTGTTGCGCCTAGTCCTTCACGAAAATGTAGTAGGCGTTCATCCTCTGTCAGCGGCATGACTTACTCCCGAAAACGGGCTGCGGTCAAGCCTCGCGGGCTGGTCATTAGGGAGCGAAGTGAGGACGTCGACGCCATTTCGGAGGTGAATCGAGTTACGATCCTCTTTTTTGTTGTTCTTATTTTCTGAAATAGTCTGATCATTTTCCTTTTCTTTGCAGGCATCGAGAGAAGTGAAATCCGCAGAGCCGATGGCCGTCTCTGAGGTTGACCCTGCTCTAGCCGCCGAGCTTGCTTCTGCCAGGGTCATCCCGGCGACGGCTGAGGTTTCTCCTGCTGTCGACATCCAAACCCAGAATGAGGTGGGATCTACTGAACCAGTCCCAGAGGTTGCTGAACCTCAGCCGGTTGATGTTGACCCAATTGTATCCACCTCGGAGGAGGTTGGGGCAGAGAAAACAGCTACAATTGGCTCAAGTGTCGTCGTTGAAGAAGATACGATTGTTATGAGTGAGCCTCAGCTTCAGCAACCCTCCCCTGGTAAGCTAAGTCATGTCTTGACTAGTGAGGAGGTTCATTTGCTCTATCTTCATATCCTTCGGGTTAAGCTGATCGATGGTTGCTCTGGACATACAAGTCCTGCTCCTTCGTCGCTGACGACGGACATCGTCGAGGGAGAAGTCACCGGAGGGGATGTAATAGAAAAAAGTATGCCTCCTCCCCCTCCAACTCATACCGAGGGACCTCCTGCCGGATCAAGTTCAGGAGGAGAAGTAGTAGAACTGCCGAGACGGGGGAAAATGGTCCATGCACCCTCCTTGGTTCATGTGGCTCCAACACCGGAGGTTGACCTTTCTGTCCTGCCGAGTCTCTGGATCCTTCGGGCCACGGAGAAGGATATGGCTGCTATTCAGGCGTCCTATCGCTCGGAACTTGTTTTCCTAGTGACGGGGGCATCAAGCTCTGGTGCATCTTCTTCACGACCGTCTTCAACCCTACCCGCTACTCTTCCTTTGACATCGTCTTCTTTGGAGGTTCTAGATGAATCGTCAAAGGACATGGTTGATAGTTTTTACCGTCATCTGAAGCGAGGGGTCGAAGCTGCCCTTGAAAGGGGGACATCTTTCGTATTGGCTCATCAATGTGCCTGTGGCCAGATTGAACTCCTCAGGACACTCCCCTACGGGGCAGGGATGGTCGAACTCCTTGAGCCCAGATTAGTAGAAGCTGATCAGCTGGTGGTTCAGTATCAAGGACTGCGGCAAGTCGATCTGTCTTCAGCAATAGATCAGGAGCACGCCTTCCTTATAACGGCCATGGAAAAGGTAAGGACGGTACGGAAGACGTCCAAGCCTGCTCTAATGAAGGACCTCAATGATCTGTCTCTGAAGTACGATCAGCTAAGCCGCCGAGGAGAGGATTGTATCACCCGGGAAGAGGCCGCCTCTCGTGGGATAGCCGATACCAAGGAGCAGATCCTCCAGCTTCAGAAAAAATTGGTTTCTTTGGAATCTGAGCTCCAGGCCTCGTACGAAGACAAAGAGCTAATTTTCCGGGAGACCGACAAGGTCACCCGAACCTCAGATGCCTTGGAGTGTGCCCTGAAGAAACTTGAAGATGGTTGGCAGGCACATGCACATCTGGAGGATACAGAGAAGTTGACGCAAGAGGCTGAGCGCTGGGCCACCCTGAGAATTGAGCGATCGATGTCCAAGCTGAAGGACCGGCTCCGAGAATTGTGTGTCGCCGAACCATGATCGGCTTTTTTCTTTCTTTCATTATTATGTTCTTCCATTTTTTAACAGGGATGCGGTCCCAGAAAATGTAGTACCTTTGATTTTAAATGAATGACTATGTTTACATCATCCTTTATCTGTTGTGCTTGTACTGTATCTTGAGTATTATGGTATTTGCCCCACTGGAAGACTTTCTGTGGACCTATTATCCTTGGTATACCTTTGGTTTAGGTATGGATAATAAGTTTGATAGGGATACCTAGAACAATACCGTGGTAAGGTGGACATGGAAGTTTTTGGTATCGTGCGAAAGAATGCCATGGACCAGCTGGGTTCCAGAGGCATGAGGTGGTGAGAAAAGAGACGCATGTACTAGAGGACCTAGTACAGCATTTGTGGTCAACAGAGGACATTTGTGGTCAACTGTGGACATTGGTGGTCAACTGTAGACATTTATGGTCAACTGTGGACATTTGTGAGCCTGTTATCCTTGGCGTACCCTGGTTTTGGGTACGGATAATAAGTCGAGAAAAAACCAACATACCTACTCAGAGGTAATGAGGACGTGGTAAATATGAGGGTTTTACAACGGAGTCTTCCTACTCAGAGGTGATGAGGACGTGGAAGGAGTGGACTCAACGAAGGATACATAGAACAACTCAGAGGTAATATGGATGTGGAAGTTCTACGTAAAGGGTGATTTGTTTGTGATGGAAGAGAAACAACTCAGAGGTGACTTCGACGTGGTTGTTTCAGGAATTTTGTGGTTCTGTTACCCTTTTTATGCACAGAAAGCACGGGTAATAGATTATGAGGAAAATGCCCTTTATGAAGCAAGTTCAGAGGTATGATCATACATAACTTACTACCCAGAAGATGCGATATCGATTCATTTAGAGTGACCAGAGTTTAAGTTCAGCGGTACCTAAGGGTACATAACTCAACAATTCGGTTGATTCGGCGGATGTCGTTTAGACATAGTATTTCTTCAGAAACTTGCCGTTGATGGGCATCATAAGCAAGTCACTGTTTTACTTTGCGAGACGGTATGCACCATTGGATAATACACCCTCGATGATAAATGGGCCTTCCCACTTTAGCTGGAATTTGTCGACGGTTTTGTGAGTCATAACCATTAGCATTCGAATTGCCAAAACAAGATCGCCCACTTAGAATATTATGAGTTTAACCTTCTTATTGAAGGCTCCAAAGATGCGTGCTTGATAAATCTCGATTCGTTGTTGAGCTAGCAGGCACTTTTCATCTAAGGCCTCCAACTCTTGTAGCCGACGACGGTAATTATTATCCGTCGTCAATCGGTAAGCGAAGGCGACGCGAAGTGAGGGAATTTAAGTTTCCAAGGAGAGAACTGCCTCACTTCTATATACCAGAGAGAATGGTGTGTTTCCAATGGCTGTCCGTACTGTAGTACGGTACGCTCATAAGCATTCGCCAAACTTTTCATTCCAGTCGCATTTGTTTGAGGATACGAACTTCTTGAGCAGCTTGATTATGGTTTTGTTGAATGCTTCAGCTAGACCATTAGCCGTCGGGTTGTATGGTGTTAAAGCAATATTCTGGATCCGATGTTTGTCGTAAAACTGATAGAAGGCGTGGCTTACGAACTGCGGACCATTGTCGTGGATGATCTTTTGAAGCAGTCCAAAATGATAGATGACGTAATGCTTGAGGAAGCTGATCACGTTTGATGTCTTTACTTCTGCAAGCGGAACAACTTTCGCCCATTTTGAGAAGTAATCCATAATTGCCAATATAAAACGGTGTCCTCTGGATGAAGGTGGGGTGATTGGACTAATGATATCCATTCCCCATGCCTCAAATGGCCAGGATGCCACCATCCGATGTAGGAATTCGGATAGTTGGTGTATAAAATCTGCATGGACCTGACAAGCTTTGCACTTTCTTGCATAGTCTATCACATCTGCCACCATCGTAGGCCAGTAATAGCCCATCCAACGAAGGCGGTCTTATAATTTTGGGCCAGGTTGATGAGCCCCACAAACGCCGTCATGAGCTTCATGTATAGCTTCTTTGGCTTCTGTATCTGACAAACATCGGAGCAGTAATCCATCATATGATCGTCGATACATCATTTTTGTCTCTGTATCGTAGAAGAATTTGAGAGAACGTCTTTTGATAGAAGTGGCTTCTTTCGGATTCTCCGGCAAGATGCCGTAGACTACGAAGTCAATAAACAAAAGTCTCCAGTCCTGTATTTCATCGACCGCCAGGGCAGAGTAACTCACAGCGAATTGCACGTTGTTCTTAGGACAGACTAATTTATGGCCTATCACGTCCACCAAATGATGAGTATGATTTAGAATCACTAGAGAAACGGCCAGTCCTGCTAGGGCGTCAGCTTCAATATTCCGGAGTCTTGGAATATGTTCTATGAAGAACCCTTTCAAGAACGTGATGATGGTGATTGCTATCTGATGATAGGGGATCATGTCTTCATGGCGAACTTCATATGAACCCCTGATCTGGTTGACGATTAACTGTGAATCGCCATATGCTTCCAAGTACTCTACCCCCAGTTCCTTCACAAGTCGGAGGCCGATAACCAAGGCATTGTACTCAGCCACGTTGTTTGAACAAGGTTCCGTGAGGGAGTATGCCTGATTGATCACCAATCCGGAGGGAGAAATCAGTACCACTCCGACCCCAACGACGATATTGTCCTTGGGCCCGGTCTCGAAGCACCATCGAAGAACATTCGCCAAACGGTATCATGGAAGCTATATTTGAATTGGCAACCTCGTCTGGGATTTCTTTGTATATTCTGGTTGACTCCGAACCTGGATGGACCGCTAAAAAGTCTACCAGAGCTTGACCTTTAACAACCTTCTGCAGGACGAAGATCATGTGGTAGGGGGACAATAGTATCGCCCAGGTAGCAAGGCGAGAGCTGAGTACACCTGGTTTGGTCATGAGAATCCTAAGAGGGTTGACTCGTGATATGACATGGATGGTCTGTCCTGTAACATAGTATCGCAACTTCTGAATAGCGAACACCAAAGCGAGACATTCATTTTCCACGGTGGTGTATCTATGCTCAGGCCCTATCATCATTCGGCTGAGAGAATAGATAGCTTGTTCATGCCCTGCATTATTGTTTTGTGCTAGTAGAGCATCTAGGGAATGCTCCATCGCTCGCACATAGAGCAGAAATAGCTTTCCAGCGACCGGGGCTACCAGGACTGGAGGGTTTGACAGATATTCTTTAATGTCGTCGAAGGCGCGTTGGCACTCTTCATCCCATACGAAAGAGACGTCCTTCTTTATGAGGTGGGTGAATGGTTGACATCGTCCAGAGAGGTTAAGGTAAACCTCCTGATATAAGCTAGTCGCCCTTGAAGGCCTATGAGTTCTCGGAGATTTCTCGGGGGACCCATCTCCATGATTGCCTTCGTCTTCTCAGGGTCTATATGGATTCCCTGGGCAGTAATGATAAAACCCAAGAATTTTTCGCTAGATACGCCCAAGAAGGATTTTATGGGATTCATCTTCAAGTTGTGCGCTCGCATCAGGTCGATTACTGTCCTCAGATCGTGCAGATGATCTCCCTTAGAGCGGCTTTTGACGGCGATGTCGTCGACGTAACACTCCATAATCTTACGCAAGTGAGCTCTGAAGATGACACTCATAACTCGTTGATATGTGGCACCGGCGTTCTTTAAACCAAAGGGCATTACTGTGTAACAGTACACGCCAATCGACGTTCGAAATGATGTATGCTTTTCATCATCAGGAAACATCTTGATTTGGTTGTATCCTGAGAAGCCATCCATGAATAACATACGCTCAAAGCCACATGTGTTGTCAATCATTATGTCCGTAATAGGAAGAGGGAACTCATCCTTAGGACATGCTTCGTTCAAATTTCAGAAGTCGATGCATATTCGGATCTTCCCATTCTTCTTGAGGACCGGTATTATATTGGCTACCCAATCTGGATGTTGTTCCTCATGGATGAAGCCGCTGGCTATTAGTTTGTTGACCTCAGCTTCGATATAATTTATGATGTCTGGACGGAACCGTCGTTGCTGTTGCTTGACCGGCTTTGTGTCCGAATGAATATTGAGCTTATGGAGTACAACCTCGGGATTTAGCCCTGGCATGTTTTCATAGCTTTAGGCGAACACGTCAATATACTCTCTGACAAGTTGCAAAAGTGACTCTCGCTCTTCGTTTGTCAGGCTTTTGCTGACGAAGATTGGCTTTGGAGAGGATTCATCGCCGAGGTCAACTTGCATGACCTCATCTTCGGTAGAAGGATCTTTTTGTTCGAAACACTTCTTCCACTGTACATCGAGTTATTGAACCCAAGGCTCTAACTCGAGAAGTTCGGGTACGTCTTCGTCTTCTTCATAGGCATCAGCAAATGCCATATTAACAGACCAGACTTGCCTGAGTACATCTCCGATGCTGACATATGAATTGGAAGTGGGTGATCCGGTCGAATAGGAATGCCATTTGCATTCCTCATCTGAGCTCTCAGGAGTTGTTGCAGAAGTAATGTAGCCTAGACCATGTCTGGTCTTGCTGTAGTAATCCCGTAGTTTTCCAGTCGGGACTGGCAATTGAAAAGGTAATCGCCGGCCGATGCCGTAGTTCAAGCCTGGTGTAGCCTCCATATCATACCCCTGTTTTGCATGAGGTACTTGGATCGGGAGCTATACAGATAAAGGGGCAGTCTTCCAGTGTTGGGTTCAAGATCGACTTCTTCTAGCCTGAAGGGTTGTGGATCATTCTTTCGGCCGAAGATGATTGGATGATCCTCTCCTTCGACTATGAAGTAGGCGCCTTCCAAGGGAGTAAGTTGGTTCGTGGTATAGACATTTGTCACTTGTGTGTGTAAGTTGGTGCTTACCGTGTTCCATAGCATACATTATACAAAGCTTGTTATGCTCAAGGTAGTTCAAAGATAGCCCTTTATTAATGAAATAAGGTATCTTTTCGGATGGGATTACATCGTCAGCAGAAGGAATATCAGTGTGGGCAGCCACATACTTGGCTAACTCTAACTCCTCTTCAGCCACCCCCTGTATTAATGAAGACTGGGAGGATGACCTGGGCAGCTTGATCATCAGGGGCTCTACTGGTGGTGCTGAACATGGAGTCATTGGCATACTAGTGATCCCTAGCTTAGCTCTTGGTGTTGGATATGGAGTAGTTGGCTCACTGGCAGTCCCTGGCTTAGTACTCGGCTGTCGACTTGTCTTGGACAAGCGAATGACCATCGGCTTAGCAGAAGGATTGATCTCTTCTGATTGATGTTGGCCGGCTCTGGGCAGCCTGATTGTCAGTGGCTCCATAGTGGATCTCGACCCTTGGCCAGACCTTGGCAGTCGGATTGTCATCTGCTCCTTTTATGCATTGAGCACCGGAAGACTAGTTGTGGCTGTAAGAGGTGCAGTCCTGTCAGGTTTGCGGGTTGGAGATGGATTCTCAAGGGTTCCTCAGGCCCTGCAATGGCCTCTGTTTGCTCTTGAACATCCTACTTGATCAGGTGCCTCTTTGATTTCTCGTACAAGAAGAAATCCGAATAGTAGGATTCGACCCCTTTGAAGGGATCGATGTCGAAAAATTCTGTCTTTACGAAGCCGTGCTTATCAACATATTTGAAGCATTGGTGCAATGTGGAGGGCACGATCATATAATCGTGTATCCACGGACGCCCAAAGAGAATATTATAGGAGGTATCTGCGTCTGTGACATAGCAGGTTACTTCCGAATGAAGGTCGCCAATTTGGCACTTCAAGCGAATCTTCCCAATGGGATAGCTTCTTTCTGAATTGAAACCATTGATAGAGGTGCTGGTAGGAGTCAGCCGATGCATAAGGATGCGCAGGAGGTGAAGTAAGCTCTTCGAAATAATGCTTATCGAAGAACTGGAATCAATGCGTTTCCGATCCACCTTGATGTCACCGACGTATCCAGTATAATACAGAGGGCGATTGTGCAGATTGGTCTTGATAAGCATATCCTGCAGAGTGAACACAATATTGGGCATTGCACCTGTACAAGCGCTGTCCTGGAGATCCGCAGGTGAACTCTCCCCTGTAAGCTTGACCTGAGCCGGATATGCGTCGACATTCTGGAGTGCTTCGTTCAGTGCGACGCAAACATCTTTGGAAAGTCTCAGGAGCTCATATAATAAAAATTTGGCTGGTGTGTTGGCCAATTGTGCCAAAATATCAAAATTATAAGGCCTTTCCAGCCCCTGAGGCGCGTCCTTACGGGGCGGCTTGTCAAAGCGGGTCTTCTTTGGCTTAGGCTTGTCGACCGGCGGAGGCTGAGAAGGTCCTGGGGCGTCAGCAGTGGCCGGCTGGCGTTCTTCAGCCGAGTTATCCGGTGTAGGTTGAGATTGTGCACCGAATCGGGTAACGACACCTATCGCTTCTTTCGACATCGGCCGAGATTGTGCCGCAGGACATAACTTTCCCGCCCTTCTTCTTGCCGGTGGAGGGTGACGCAGAGTGAGTTACTTCAGGTACCAAGTCCGGGTGGACCCACATGACCTCCCCTCGTGATGTGGTGAGGGGCACCAGCCCAGTCGTCTGGTCTCGGGGAGGTAGAAGATTAGTGACCTCCATTGTTGCCCGGAGGACGGGTACTACGCCATCTTGAGTCCTCGTTGGAAGGAAGCTGCCGAATTGGACTGATACCATATTGGCAGTCACCGTTACCTCCTCGAAATCAATAGCCAGAGCCTTGGAATCGATGAGGTTCTGGATATACCGCTTCAATTAGAAGCAGTCTTGAGTAGCGTGGTGGACATAGCGGTGATAGTGATAGTACTTTGGGCTCTCCATCTCTACAGGTTGAGGTTCACGTCTCGGTGGAGGGAGCTGAATTCTGTCTCCTTCTAAGAGCATGTCTAAGATGGGCTTGACATGGCTATCCTCGAAGGAATCGGTCACCTGAGGCCACTGCTTCTCTGATTGCTTTGGTTCAGGTTTCTGGGCTGTGTCGGCCACCATAGACTGCTTGCCCTTGGTGTCTCGATTGTTAGAGGAATTTCCGCCATTGTTGTTGTTGGTGTTAGGGTGTTTGCCTTTGTCTTTCCCATCCGAGATGTGCATTCCCAGTTGGCGGGCTTTCTTCAACTTGGCTTTTGTGCTAGTGGCGCTGATGATGAAGATCTTCCAGTCCTTAAATTGACTTTCATCCATCCAGAGGCTGATTGTAGGGAGCAGCCTCTTTTGGCAAATTTCAATTAAGGAAGAGTCCGGATTACCGGAGGGCAACTTCATCGCGGTTTGGCAAAACCGCTCAATGTAGTTCCTTGTTAGCTCCTTCTCTCCTTGAACAACGTCCATGAGGGTTGACATTGTCACGTATTGTCCCACCTCATAGAACCTCTCCAAGAACATATGTTTGAAGCCGGCGAAGGAATGGATGCAGTTGTCCGGTAAGTTACGGTACCAGTCGAATGCAACTCCCTCCAATGCCCCGACGAACAATCGTGTAAGGATGGCGTCGTCATGCGGCAGATGATCTGTTGTGACCTCAAAGTAGGTCATATACCGGCTTGCATATGTCTTTCCGTCATATGGATTGATGTTGAATGGTTTGTATCGTAGGGGGAAGGGGACATCTCTCCATGCAGCTGGATACGGCTGTCGTATCTTGAGGTCCTGAGAGTTTTCTCGGGCGTAAAACATTGCCCGGAGCTCCTGGACTTCTCTCATTGCCTCCTGGCCTCTTCTGTAGCAGTGGGAGCCGACATTCCAGGTGGATTGTCGCCTGGGGTTGGTGCGATTGTGTTTGAGTCCGCATTGACGACAGGACCCAAGCTTGTTTGGCCAGGTGTCCTTCCTTGGAGAGCCGACAGGGATGCTTTGATCTCGTCCACTGACTTAACCAAGGTATGAAGTATGGCCTCAAGAGTGTCAAGGCGTTGTCGATCACTGGGACCGTCTTGGTCATTCTCAGTCATGAATACTGTTCTCACATGAGGAGCAGTGGAAGGAACTATAGAAGACGTGCTCTCCGAATCATACCCTCGAATGGAGAAGTCGTCGGGGTATGTGGGAATGTTCTCCTCTAGTTCGGACTCAGAGGAAGTGCTACCCCCTACATAGGAGGTTGCCTCATCTTGGCACTTGTGGACGTCTTCAGGGACGTTAGAGTCTGCTACATCTGTTGGGGGGATTGTTTCCCCTGGTTCTTCTTCTTGGAACACCGGATTGTTGTGGATATTCCGAGGAGTGCTACCCCCAGCTTGAACTACCCCTAGGGATGACGATGACGAACCTCCAACTATTGAAAATTTTGTCTTTGAGCGGGTGCCCTGATAAACTCCTCATGTGACGGCTGTGGACAACCGCTTAGATGAGAGTTTCTTGACTGCACTGGTTGAGATTGTCGGGCTGGAGGTATTTATTTTCTTCCCTCCCTTGCTGGTAGGGACCTTTCGGACAAAATTGCAAGAGGCGAAAGGAAGCGCCTCGTCTCCCGAGCTCTGTTCTAGGACCAGTCCTGGCTGCTGCAGTCGTTGGAAGACGGACCGCCGGTCCTCATGTACTATTGTCTTGTTGCAGCAGCAGTTGACAATGACTTGAGTGCACTGATATTCGTGGAAGGACTCTTTGCACACCAAGGTTTCTTCTTTTTCCTTGTACTTGTGAAGGATCACATCACGCAGGTCAAGTACATATCGAGCAACCTTTACACTCGTTTTGTGGGCCCGGAAGTCCCGAGCACACGAGTGCGTTGGTATCATATTTGCTCCATGATGCGGGGCTAGTAAAAATACTTGCCCTTGATCATTGTTGGAAGACTCTTGGAAATCACCCTGTTCGTTGGCCGCGGGGGGCTGGACACGGGCAGTTTTGTACAACTTTCCATCAGAGGCCCGCATAACAGTTACGGGACTCTCTGATGGTCAGAAGTTGGGACAGCTGACTGAGCTCGATGTAACACCCAGTTTTCCAGATGAGGTTAATTTTGAAATTTTAATTATTATTTATTGATATTTATTTCACATTATATTTTGGTGATTTTTAATAATTTTTAAACTATTTAAAAACTGCCTTAAGTCATGACTTATGATTTTGACGTACTGCTAGTGAAACCCTAGAGACTGCATGACCTAGAGCCTGACCATGTCATTAGGATGATTTAATTATCATTTTTAGCCTAGGTATTTTGATCATTTGGCCTCTTTGAATTATTTCATGATTTATTGCCCTATGATTGTTGATTTTGACTTTTGACTAGCTATGACTTAAGGAACTGTCCTAGATTTTGACTTTGACTTGGTGACCTAGTTAACATGGTATGGACCCTAGTTTAACTTAAGTCAACTCAAGTTAGGACACTTAGATTCAAGTTTGGAGTAGGAGGATTGGTGTATTGGTCCATAGACTTGAGACTTAGAAATGGGTTCCATGACTAGTACAACTTGGCCCATAGCCATTATACTAAACCCTAACCCTAATTTTCCACTTTATGACCAGCCACTAGGGCTCCCCCTTCCTATAAATAATCTTCGCCTTGTTCTTGCCTCTTTTATTAAATTTTTACAATTTTGAAGAAAGAGGTAAGGAGCCATCTTCTCCAATCCATAACTTCCTTATTTCAATTTCTTTTTGGCTCAAATCTTATGCATTGGGTTCTAATTGATCCCTACTTTGTTCATGAAGAGAAATCTCAGGTTTGAATCAATTTGGGAGCTTTTGGATAGCAAGAGGAATCCCCCATTTGAAGCTTTTTCAAGCTTTTTGCAGATATAGGTAAAACCCTTTAAATTGCATTAATATTTCGTTTTCTTTGCATTTAGGGCTAGATCTAGGAGTCCCATAGGTGTCCCCAAAAATTGGGTGATTTCGTGTCCATTTGGTGTCCGTATCGGACACGTGTCTATGTGTTATTTAAGGTATTTGTTGAAATGCCTCAATGGATTGAATGTTAATGTTTTTTAAAACAATTATATATTTGGATTGCTTATGAGATGTAGATTACGGATCTAGGTGACTGATTCGATTTTTATGTGATTTTGTGTCAGTTTTAGGGCTTGGACACGCTGCACGACACTGTCGTGCAGTGCCCTGCTGCTCGACGTGTCGTATGCGCTGGACATGACACGTTTTGACATAATATTTTAGGGGAGGGTGCGGGCTATCACTGACACCTTGTACACGAAATTTGAGACGATTCTATGGAGTGGTTTGAGAGAAAATCCACCCGCACTGGAATTGCAAACACACACACACGTGCACAGCTGTCCACTGATACGGCTTTATAACTCGGACATGACACGACCCCGACTCGATTCAGGCACCCTAAGACCTAGCCCTAGACCTACCCTAGCCACTACATGAGCACGAGACTCCTCGTGCCATGCGTTGAGCTCTATCCTCCTCGACATGGCTGTACGAGGCAGCCTTAACTGTCAGACCTGTCACCTGGATTTCCTTTCGTGTCTTCGTTTGGACACGATGGGACACGTATTAGACACACTATGGACACATATGTGTAGACACACGTGGGAGACACCTTTGCACACGAGATTTGGGATATTGAGAATAGGTTTGGGTTTGAAATTTTGGTCGAGTTTATCAATACACTGACAGTGCACTTGAGAACATTTACTGTCATTGCATTTATCCTATTTCAAATATCCTTTGGTCTGTACATTAGGCTATTCGAATAACTGCCCATATTGTTTACCTGCCATGTCCAGACACCCACTGCTATGCTCACATGCTCACATTCACTCTTTGACACATTGGCAGTACACACAATGCTCTCACACACATGTATAGTTTACTGTTAATGATAGTTAAGTTTTGTGTATGAGAATTGGGTTCGATTGAACTAACATTAAATGGGAACCTGATTTTCGAGTCACTGATTCATTGTTTACTGTTTTTAATGTTTCCAAGGATTCAATTCGATTTCAAATGAGTTCATACATATGCCTGAGTCTAGATTGAGGTATTGATAGGGTATTCAACTGTTTTCTGAAATTGAATGTATATGATATATATATATATATATATATTATATATATATATATATATATATATTGGGTGAGTATATATATATAAGTTTTGGATATTATCTACCTATTATGTTCAGCTTTTGTGGATTGAGTGTGGGTTCATAGTGTCATGTATATGTTTAGTATTGGTATCATAGAGGAGCTGTGAGTTGGAGGGCAGCAGGCAATGCCTAGCCTTGGCTTGCCCTGCCTTGGTTTGCATTATTAGCAGTAGCCTTGGCTTGGCCTGGCTTGCATTACAGTAGCCAGCAGGCATGTTTGCAGCTGCCTGGGCTTTGCATAGCAGTAGCAGGACTGCCCTCATGAATGTTTGATTGGGAATTAGTTTAGTTCATTAATTATTCAGTCCCTTACAATTCAATCCCTTGGCCTTGTATCAGTCTTTAGGATAGGGTCATCTTGATTTCAGTCCCCTTCCAATGCTCCCTGTTTTGAATGTTCTGAAATTGAAACTCAGGAAATGTCACATACACACCCATACACACACTCATTCCCTTATTGCCATTGCTAGCCTTGAATGATCAGTCCCAACAGTGTTGGCTGAAATTCATGTGTATGTTCAGTCCAGCTTTTGGACTTTTAGTTCATTCTACATACTCTTTGAGTATCAATTCCATTGCGAATTGGTATCAGCTGCAACTGATGAATGTATCCTTATATATAATTACCTATAGATGGGGTCTAGTGTCTTAGTTAACTGTTAAATGGGGGAGATAAAGGATCAGGTATAAGAATATGTGTAATTTTTTTTTGTAAAGGAGAAGAGGCTTGATGAGTATGTGATGATACTGTATTTCCATTTAATATCATGCACATGTTAGCATGACCTGCATATAGATCAAGTAGGAGAATATCAAATAACCTTACATCCTCATGGTATCTTGGTTTAGATTAGTAGCAGTATATATACATATTATATATATGATGTGTGTATATATATTAGATATGGGATATTATATATATCTTTATGTTAGGTATATGTTCTAGGTTTGAGGTTGAGGGTAAGGTTATATGGGATAAGGTGATGTTATCTATATAGGCATATATGTGATGTACCTTGTATATGTGTATATGGATATAGGTTGAGGCTTAATGTGTTAGAGTATAGGCCTTATTGTATATAGGAGGATATATATGATACATGATAATTGTATATATACTAGGTTGAGAGGTTTGGGTTTGAATATATATATATATATATATATATATATATCTATATATATATATATATATCTATATATATATATATTATATATGTGTGTGTGTGTGTGTGTGTGTGTGTGTGTAAGCACATATGAGGTTAGACCATATATAATTGATGGGTATATGTGATAGTTAGATGTATGTGGTTTTGTTTGATAGGCATAGGTATGTCTAGGGCTAGATAGTGGGAATATATATATTGATGTGTAATAGGATATCCTAGGATATGTAAGTCTATGGTGTGGACTTGAATTATCTTTACTATAGAGTTGACTTAACAGTTAACCACCCTAGAATTGACCAAGGTTTGACCCAACAGTTCAAGATTGACTGGAGTTGACCAAAAATCAACATTGAATCCAGATGTGACCAACTGACCTAGTTTGACTAGAGTATTGACTTGGGTTGACCCAGGGTTGACCAAGTTTAACTTAGACCTAGTTTGACCTAGACAATTGATCAGGTTTGACTTAGAGTGGACTTTGACCTAGATTTGACTTAGAATCATGTACATTGTATCATAACTTCATTTATCTTATTTTAAATACATTATAACATGTACTGCTCTATTTACGATATTGTGACTCCGGTGCAGACATCTGACATTACACTACTCTTTTCAGAGTATCAGGCGAGTACATTCTCTGATAGTTCTCTCATTTAATTGTCAATTACTGTACTTCAGTTATAATTAGTTTTATGTGATTCTCTGTTACAACACGTATGGATATTTCTGGATTCATGTATGCGACACACATACCTTACTTATCTGGCATCTATTACTGGAATCACTGGAATCATTTCGGAATCTATTTCTGGAATCATCATATTTTGGCTGTACTCATCTCGATTCTCGTGTTGCATTCTGGATTCATTTGTACTTGCTGGGAGGGGAAATACTTGAGTAAGACATGTAGACATACCCTAATCTAGAATCTCCCAACTGGAATCTACTGGAATCTACTGGAATATAGCCATCTCACACCCGGCCAGGTGTGTGATGTGCCGTATTACCTACAGCTGTTTACATGTCGATCTCGGTATTTTAAAACATACTGTTAGAGTATAGGCTGGACTCACCCTGGAATCATTGATCACTATGACTGGAATCATCTTATACTGGACTCATCTTGTACTGGAATCACCTGGTATCAGATTCATGTTGTCTGGATTTACTTAGGTTTTGTACTTGTTTATATTTACTATCTGGACTTATTATGTTACCTTAGTTCAGCTAGATTTATTTTACAGTCTTCATTGCCATCATTCTTCTCTTGTTTTAGTTACTTTACTTTTCTTGTATCTTACTGCTTCTCTATACCACCACCTAAATATAAACTGCCATATTCATCAATAAAACTGTTTATAACTGCTTTATAGTTCTCTGTCATTTACTTAGGTTTTCTAGATGAGATTGTGCTCGTTCCTTTCCGAACCTGTTGAAATTTTACAGATGATTGCCCTGAGGACACGTGCCCTATATATTACTGACCAGGAGATGGCTTAGCTACCTATGGCCCCGACACTCGGGAGTGATCGGAATTTAGTTTAGTAGACTTGCATCTGTTTTCATGTAGGGCTTGTTGTATAGAATTGAGACTTGAGATGTATTTGAGATTGTTTGAGATTGTTGTTATTATTTCAGTAGTTATTATTGTCTTCAATTTCTTAGTTATATTTCGGTATTATTTTGTCGTTCTTAGACTGTGATTGAGTTACACCATATCTTATACTTGTCCTCGTTCGGAGTTGATCATGATGAGTACACTATATACTGCATGAGTTGATGGTTAGTTAGAGACTTAGAAAAGCGTTCTACCATCGACACTGCGGCGTAGACTGGGCGTTGTTACAACGCTCGTACCCTCACTGTGGGTGCGGGTCGTAACACTCGACGAGCCCGTGCTGTCCTAGACTTCTTCGTCCTAGCACCCAAGGGTGCGTAGTAGGAAGAGTCCAAGCTAAGTCGCACAGAGTCTGGCACATCCTTGGGAGCCTTTGAGGTCATGACCGCATGAGAGGCTCGAAGACTGAATCCGAGCCGCATAGATGGATGGTCTGCGGTTGGGATTGGATGCCGCATAAGCCTTCTCCCTGCGGCTGGGCTTGGCGGCCGTATAAGCATTATGCATACGGCTGGGATAGGTGGCCGCATGAGCAGTCTGTATGCGGCTGAGATTGGAGGCCGCATGAGCCTTCTGTATGCGGCTAAAATTTGTGGCCGCATGAGCCTTCTGTATGCGGCTGGAAGTTGTGGCCGCATGAGCCTTCTGCATGCGACTGGCATTTGTGGCCGCATGAGCTTTTCGCATGTGGCTGGCACCCTTATGCGGCCTCTTCTTGGACCTCATAGAGTTCCCATTTGCCCATACAAGTCCAGCATCCTAGTGTTTTCTTTGCCAGACTTGGGGACAGCAGGGTCCTCTGCGGCCTGAAGTGGGGCCGCATGTGAGTCTTCTCCGCCGTCTCGGGCAACAGAGAACACTTCTTCCAGAGCTTGGAAAGGATCAACGGTCTTGGGCCTCCACTCCCTGCGGGCCTTCTTTGGGCCGGCTCGCTTCTGGGTCGGGCTAGCGCTCCCCTCGGAAAGCATCTCTTCAAATGCTTTCTGGTCGAAGCGAACAACCAGCATCTGTTGCGTGGAGCCGAGTTTGGCGGCATCCGATTGCGTCACCAATTTTTCAGCAGTAGAGAAGTTAGTCCCCAGCAGAGTCGCCATTGTGTTTGTCATTGATTATCTAAGAACATAACAGTTTTATGGAGGACTGAACTTTGATTCACAATTACAAACTCGCTTGTACAAAAGAGAGCCTAGGAACAAAACCTAGAAAAGCAATCTAAGTACAATTGTTTAATTTGGATTCTGGGGGGTGACGGTAGAGGCTCGGGAAAGTGCTATCAACTCTGCCTTACTTCTTGGACGATCGAACGCAACCTCGGCTCCGACAAAGAAATGCTCTGTGTGTATCTCTTTGCGTCTCTGTGTGTATGCAAGGGAATAACACTTTGCTATTTTAGGAATTTGTGAGTAGTGGGGTGTACAGCCACATGGCTAATTTTGGACCACATCCTTGTAACGGTGCCTTGAGAAGTGGACAGTTGGGGATTGGTTAAGATTGATCATGATCTTGTTTTTACACGAAATCCGAAATATTAATGACTTGGTCAATTTTCTGCCATGCGTCTCAAATGTTACTATGTGGCGAACCGCATGAATGATGCATCCTGACTGGGCCGCATGAAGGACTGTCCCCAAACCGCATGAAGAGTGTTTCATGATCGGGCCGCATGAAGGACGTCTCATAACTGAGCCGCATGAGAGTTGTCTCATGACCGAGCCGTATGAGAGTTGTTTCATGACCGAGCCGCATGAAAGTGGTCTCATGACTGAGCCGCATGAAAGTTGTCTTATGACAGAGCCGCATGAGAGTAGCTTCATGACAGAGCCGCATGAGAGTTGTCTCATGTCCGAGCCGCATGAGAGTTGTTTCATGACCGAGCCGCATGAGAGTGATCTCATGACTGAGTCGCATGAAGGTCGCATGGGCGATCCGCATAAGGAACTTTCTTTGGAATTTGTGAACTGTGCCAGATATCATGAAGATTTTCTTGTCTTTTTAGGAGCATGTCACGTCTCGTCTTTATGTCAGAGCTGTCGCCTTTATGCCAGAGTAATAATGGCCAGCTGTATAGGCAGAGTTTTTGAACCACATAAGGCCGTAGGGCTTTTTGAGCCGCATGAAGCTTTTTGAGCCGTATGAAGCTTCCTGCGTTTTGTGTCGCATGAAGCTTCCTGTGTTTTGTGAGCCGCATGAGGCCCCATGGATAAAAAACATTATTTCCATGCTTCTACAGTTGACCCATCTCCTCTCTTTATAAAACCCAACCACCCCTTTCTCTTTCTTCATTACTTCCATTTATTTCTCTCATTCTTCTCCATCTCTCCCACCAACCTATAGCTTAGGCAAGTGCAACTTGCTTCAGATAGATCTTTCATTTTATTGTTCTATCTTCTTCTCTACATAATTCTAAGCATCTTTAGAACTTGGACTTTTGGTTTGGACGGATGGATTTTTGTAGATCTAAGTTTGTTGTCTTTATGATTTTCTTGGGTTTTGATATACCAAACTTCATTATTTTCAAGTTTTGATTCTTCTATGTTGCAAAGAATTTGATTTTACCCAAATTGGACCTTTAAAAAATTAGATTTGACTTGTTTTGAGGAAGTTATAGCCAAAGTAAGATTTGGACATCTTCTATGTTCATCTGTCCTGGTTATGGCAGGGACGATGAATAGTACTGGCCGCATGGCTACATAGTGCCGTATAGTACTGGCAGTATGGCTGCATAGTGCCAGTCCGCATAGATGCATAGTACCTATAGTGCTGGCCGCCTGGCTGTATAGTGCCGTATAGTACCGACCGTATGGTTGCATAGTATCGCATAGTGCCAGTCCGCATAGATGTATAGTGCCGCATAGTGTTGGCCGCATGGCTGCATAGTGCTGGCCGTATGGCTGTATAGTGCGTATAGTACTGGCCGCATGGCTGTATAGTGCCATATAGTACCAGTCTGCATGGCTGCATAGTGTCGTATAGTGCTGGTCGCTTGGCTCCATAGTGCCGCATAGTGCTGGCCATATAGTGTTGGCCACATAGCTGCATAGTACCGCATGGCTGTATAGTACCGGTCTGTATAGCTGCATAGTGCCTGGCCGCTAGTGGCAGTCCGTATAGATGCATAGTATCATATAGTGCCTATTTTGGCTGTTTTATATCTCATTTGGCTGATTTGTGGCTAGAATTTCTTTCAACTTCCAACATAAAAGTTGTAGATCTTTTCCTTGGCTTTAAGAATATGTTACTAGCTATTTTATGCATGTTTCTCTCATTCATGATAATGTAAGAATAGAACATGATAGTGGCCTGTTAAGGTGCACTCTTAACAAGTAAAAGTAACATGACATGATAGTGGTCCGTCGTGGCGCACTTTTGACAAGTAAATCTGACATGTAATCTTGAATATTGTTGCGACGGCTATCTTGACATGCTGAGTATAACTCGTCTTGAC
>JANAVB010005177.1:0-67020 GCA_029216955.1 Iris pallida
TGTTGGGTAGATGTAGAATTACTACTTGGAAATAGATTTTACACATGCTCATATGAACTGTAGGATTGTATGGGTGATTGATGGCACACATATCCAAGCAACCCTACCGTCTGCATTGGTACCGAGGTTTAGAGGTAGAAAACAAGTGACACAAAATGTATTAGCCGCTGCTACACCCAACAAGATGTTCACGTATGTTTTGGCTGGTTGGGAAGGTTGTGCAAATGACATGACCGTTTTAAAGGATGCTCTCTCGAGGCCCAATGGACTTAAGGTCATTTCAGGTAACTATTGGTTAGTTATTGTCTTAGCACTTTCTTTTATCTACGTAGGTTCCTAATACGTAGAATAAAAATCGTATTTTAATTGTTGTAGAAAAGTACTACCTAGTGGATGCTGGATTTACAACGATGCCCGGTTTCATTGCACCCTACCGAGGAGTTAGGTACCACTTGAATCCCAAAAGAGGTCGTAATCCTTGGATCCGAAGGAACTCTTCAACTATAGGCACTCAAAGTTGCGTACTAAAATTGAATGTGCATTCGGAACGCTTAAGAATCGCTTTTGCATACTGGGAGAGAAGAAATTTCATGATTTCTCTACACAAGTTGATATTGTACACGCATGTTGTGTTCTGCATAACTACATACTAAGCGTTGATCCCAATGACGACCTCATCCTTGGTGACAGTGAGGATAGCACATTGGAGGAAGAAGTGTGTGACGATAACTTGTTTGACTACGAGGAATACTCTCAAAATAGTCAACAAGTGCAAAGGAATGCAAAGAAGGCTTGGGAAGCGAAGCGTGATGCAATAGCATTGCGTATGTGGAATGATTACATTGGTGGAGAGGGTAGGGGTTGAAATATCAGTTGTGCTATTTTCTACTTTGTCGTTTGGCTATGAATCTACTTTCTTATGCAAATGTTTTGTACTAATGTCTTGCTAAGTTTGTGCTTTCCATTGCAAAAGGAATTGTTTCTGCTTTCTAATGCAGTTACTTGTACATTTTTTCTAAAGTCCTCACGTCAACAGGTGAGATGTCTGATAATTTCCCAAACTTTCCACCCTTTGTAATCCATGGGGTAGCCCGTTTGCACCACCTCAATTAAGAAGAAGATCATTGGGGGTGCCTCAAAGTTCAGCTTCACCTCTAGGCGATGAAACTTCGCAGTCCTTACCACCACCCTTCATGACTTCAATGCCCCTCCTCAATACTGGCCTTATGATACAGGTGCATTTGGGGATTCTTATTCAGCTGTTGATGTCGATGCCAATGTCGCTAATGAACAAAATGTTCCAATTGAGGATCAAGTTTCTTCTCCTCTAAGAGAAGAATGAAGAAGGTAGCTACAAAAGGGAAAAATGTAGGACATGACAAGGGTAAAAATATTAGACTAGAAGGAGGCAAAAATGAAGGGGGCACACCTAACAAGCGATGGCCCGATTCACATTCCGACGAGATGTTAAAGCTTCTTTCTTATGAGGCAGAACAAGGAAGAAAGTGTGACAAGAGCTTCAAACGCGAAGCCTTCACACATGTATGCAAGGTTATCAATAGCAAATTCGAGAATCGTATACGGTAGAAAATGTACAAAACCACTTGCGAGGATGGAAGACTAAGTGGTTGAAAATTCTGAAAGCTAAGGACCTATCCGGTGTAGGGTGGGATGACGATTTGAAGATGGTTGTTTTGGATAGTGATACCCATGAGGATCTTATAAAGGTATACTTGTATTATTCTATTATATACTTTCTAACACTAGATAGGTTATGACAAACATATTCATTTCTTCTTCTATAGATAAAATCAGAACTTGCTCCATGGATAAATGTTCCGATAAGGAATTATGATCTGCTTAGCATTGTGTGTGGTGATGACCATGCAAGGGGGGATCTGGCATATGATACGTTTTCACATTTGGAAAGATGTGAAAACGTAGATGTCGATGATCCAAATAGACCCATGACAAATAGGTCCAAGATGTCAGAAAGCAATGCTTCTAGAGCGAAGGCTACTTCATCCAATACCATCAAGTCGTCGGGGACGAAGCGTCGTAGGAGTGCGACAGAAGCAAGAAAGGAACCATAAGTAAGCTTATTGATGAGGTTAGCGTAATGGCAACCGCTATAAACAAAGGGTTCGATACACCTTTTTATGAGAAGCTACCTTTCGTTGAGAAGCTAGGATCCATTGTTTTTGGGATGCAAGGGTTCGATGCCAACTTACTGATGCAGGCATATGATTACCTTGAGCATGAAATTGAGGCAACGAAGTTTATAGGAATGCCAGAAATGTTTCGTGGCCAATGGTTGCATAAGTTTCATGACAAGCACTCTTCCAATTCCCCGAACAATTGACAAGAGAACTTTTAGTAGTATGTTGGGTGATAACATTTTGTGAACTTTTAGTACTATGTTGGGTGATAACATTTTGTGAACTTTTAGTAGTATGTTGGGTGGTAGCATGTCAGTATATATTGTCTACTTTGGTTTAAATTGTGTCTAATGTTATATGCTTTCTAATTAATGCACTTGTTTCTAGTAAATATTACTCATATTTGTATGGCTAATTTGTGTATTAAATCCTGGATATCATGTGCAGTTTACGGGGCAATTAATTGAGCAGAGCAGTAACATTTGTTGGCAGCATCATTTGTTGGCTTTGGGTATACCTTTGAACTTGGGTATCCTGGGTATCTTGTTGGCAGCATCATTTGTTGGCTTTGGGTATCTTGTTGGCAGCATCATTTGTTGGCTTTGGGTATACCTTTGAACTTGGGTATCCTGGGTATCTTTTGGCAGCATCATTTGTTGGCAGCATTATTTGTTGGCTTTGGGTATATTACTCATTATTTTCTCATGGCTTCGACTTGGGTTTCCTGGGTATCCTGTATTTCCAAAGGATCCATCATTGATAAGAGAGCATGAAATTGGGAAAAGCCCACATGGCAGTATCATTATCTTCTCATGGCTTCATTCGATTTGGACAATGATGAGTAGGGTGAATACTCTGAGTCGAAATCAAACACATGGCAATGATGACTGAGTAGGGTGACTCCTCTGAGCCATATGTTTTTTGTCCCTTCACCAAGGTTAATTATTCCAATATGTTTTCTTGATGACCGGATTTTAAAATGATGGATGAATTCTCAGGTTTTTAGTATCACTGATGGATGAATTCTCTGAGCCATATGTTATTTGCTGCTGTTCTATGTGATGTTTTTTTTTTCAAATTGATATCATTTGGTATCATTCTAATTTGCTGCCTCTATATGGGTCTCCTTCAATATGCTGCCTCTATATCAGTTTTGGGGCTTCTTTCTTGCCTTTTTTGCAGCAAACCTGGCAATGATGACTTATTCATGAATATTTCATCTTCTGGTCTATAATTTTTGTCATCTGGGATTTAGTATCTTGAACTTGGCAGCATTTCATCTTTTGTTCTATGGGTCATTTGGTTTCACTGGTCATTTGATTGCTTTTGTTCTATGTGATATTTTGCTTTGGCCCTTGTCTGAATCAGTTTCAAACAAAAATGATGGGTCATTTGGTTTCAGTGGTCATTTGATTGCTGCTGCTGCTGTTCTATGTGATATTTTTTTTCAAATTGATATCATTTGGTATCATTCTAATACTGAATACTGAAGGTTGGAAGGTTGGAATTCCAGTTCTTGTGATGCTTGGTATCATTCTAATAATTTTTTTCAGTGGTCATTTGATTGCTGCTGCTGCTTATCTTCTGGGCTATGATGCTTGGTTTCTGATACTGAAGGTTGGAAGAATAATTTTTCTCATGTGGAATGTGGTCTGGTAGATGAACTAGGCATCCACATGCATCATGAATCTTCACTTTAACTATAACATGATATGAATAAAGATGCTATGAATCTTCAATTTTCTGATACTCACTTCTCCTTTATTTTATTGCCATTCCAGTTCTTGTGATTTGTCCCATTCGATTGGGAGTACTCTATGCGTATGTTTTGATCCTGTGTGATTTTCAGTGGGCTATGATGAGCCTTATATTGGCAGCAACATTGGTTTTTCGGTATCAGTTTTCTATTGCTCTCTTTATGCTGCTCTGTTCTATTGCTGCTCTCTTTATCCTGTGTGGTTTTCACTTTATGCTGCTGCTACTGTTATATGAGCATCTTTTGATGTGCAGCAACATTGGGTATACCTTTGTTTGGGAGCATCGTTTGTTGGGTATCCTGGGTTTATGCTGCTGCTGCTGTTCTATGAGTTTTTTTTGTTGGTACGATGATATATGAACCATGTACACAAATCTCTGAGCCCAATTTTTCATATATTAAGATTTTTCTATTATTATTATTATTATAACATTAATATGTTTGATCATGTGGATAGACTTGGATTGGTTTGTTTTGCGAAAATTTGGAGACTTCTTTGTAAACAGAAAATTTCTCTTGCGGCTATTGTTGGAGAATCAAGATGGTTGCATTATTAATTGCCCTGGAGAATCAAGATGATGTCAAGCATGTTTCTCTGTTGCTGCTTGTTTGTAAGCAGGAAATTTGGAGCCTTCTGGTAATAAAATTTGAGTAAAGTAATTTTGTATCTTATGTGTGCAGATTGTAAACATGTGTTACTTGAAAAGAAAAATCATTGGATTATATTGAAGTAAAGTAAATTTTGTAAGAATATTACATTTATTAAATTTTTTCAATGAAATTTGTTATGTTTTCTGTGGAGTAGATTGTTACTTGAGAAAGAAAAATCATTGTATCTTATGTGTGCAGATTGTAAATTTTGTATCTAATTAATTTTGACTGTTATGTTTTCTGTGGAGTAAATTAATTATTGTAAAAATATTATCATATTTGTTAGGGATATTTTAGCAAATAAATATTTTGTAACGTTGTCAATTATTTGTGTTGAAGATGAAATATATTTACTAATTCAACGGAAATTAGTTGGAAAGAAAAAATAGGGGTAACCATACCTACGTTTAATATATCTCCAACCGACATTCACTTTCAACAACCATCCAAACAACGGAACTTCTTTTTTTTCACTTTCAACAACCATCCAAACAACGAAACTCCTTATTCCTCCACTTTCATATTTTCAATTCTATCAACCAAACAACTTTTGGAAACTCATAATTTATGCGTACGCATCGCGTGCGCAAATTTCGTTTTTCCACTTTCGCACTTTCTTACACTTTCGTGCAACCAAACAGCCCAAGCGCAAGCGCAGTTGCTTGGCCTTGTACAAGTATAAATTAATATATATAGATTAAACTAGTTGGGGAAGGGCTGCTGCCGACATTCCCAACTCCCAAGCTGCTGACGTTATAAGAGAGGTGATGGTGATGGTGAGGGGAGAGAGAGAGGGACTGATTGCTTGTGGGATGCGACATGGGCTTAGGGGGATGACCTCCAGACAGATCAGGAAGGGAGGTTGAAGGTGATTGAACAGTACATGAGGGGTCTGGTCACATGCATGCACGGACGAGAGTTAACTCAGTTGAGTGTGCAGTACTTATGGGAGGAGAGGGAGAGTGAATGATCGGAAGTAAAATTAAAGAAGAGCTTTGCTATGATACCTACAATCAAATACTTATAATTTTTTTTACAACCGTTACGTGTCAGTTTTTAATTAGAAAAGGGGGAGAGAAGTAGTAGTTCAGGGGATGAAAGGGACGGTGGGACACATATGTAGGATGGGAGAAAGAAAGATGTTTATAAAAAGATTGTAAATATTTGATTGTAGACTTATCATTTTCCTTAAAAGAAATGATACATAAAGTACTTAGTTTGCTAAAATTGTAAAATAAGAACTATAACATTAAAAAAGGAAATGAGTTTAAAAAAAATGGTCATCTCTCTTGACTTTAAGGATTAACAACTAAAACGGAAGAGATTAACAAATAAACAGTAGATCAAAAAAGTCATACAATTAGACATTGTTTGGTAAAAAAAAAAAAAGCTTAAAGATTATATGTTTCATGTTTAAAAAAACACCTAACATTGTAGTAGTGTTTCTTAAAAAAATTAATTAATTATAACGAATGGATATCAACCTCTTCTCTCTACCAACTCCCTCTTCCCTATGGGTGAGTATTCGGTTTATTTGGTTCCAACCGAACCGAATAACCGAAAATCGAATTGGACCGAAATCGAATAAGCAAAACCGAAACCGAACCGAATTGGTCAATAACCGAACCGAATTAAATCGGTTCGATTTTCGGTTTATTCGGTTTTTGGATTTATTTGTATTTTTTGTTATATATAAATAACTAATATACCTAGATATATTTATTATATACCTCTATATATATATATATATATAATTATAGATATATATAACTAAATTTTCTTATTCGGTTTTCGGTTTTGGACCGAAACCGAAACCGAATAAGAAAATTTAGTATTTTCAAAACCGAAACCAAATCGACTTTTTTTAAAACCGGTTCGGTTCGATTTTCGGTTCAAACCCGAATAATGTTCACCCCTACTCCTCCCCCCACCCCACCCCATTTATAAGCCCCCATCCTCCCCCTCTAACCTACATGACCGTTGGTCAAAAGATAAACGTCTAAAAAATGCTTAATGGTTGGATATTTGTTGTCCAAAAAATGTCTAACTGATGGAACTTTTTTTTTTCCCGATGGATGGACATTTTTGCCCACAAAATAGTTCTCTAGACGTTTTTTATCCTATTTTTTGAGATCCAAGGAAATGGTGTATCGTGTATGGTTTGACGAATTCTCATTTTTGCAAAACTCCTAGACTTTGTGCTCCCTGCACAATTTACTTAGGCTGTGTTTGATTGGACTTTTTTTCCACGAAAAATATTTTTTTGCAAATTTTTCACCAATTGTAGTGTTTGATAGCTTATATTTTTCATTGAATTATTTTCCAAAAAACTATCATTTTTCATATTTTCATCTAAAATGGTGGAAAATGAAACTTGTCTGACCCATGAGAAAATATCATTTTCCATAGAAAATAACTATTTTCCGTGGAAAATAATGGCAATCAAACACCCAAATTAAGTTTTTCATGAATTTTTTTAAAAATCCATGGAAATTTTTCCTAGAAAAATAATTCCATGGAATTATTTTTTTCCACATATTTTCCACCTTGCAATCAAACGCACCTTTAACGCTTAATGTTTAATGCTTTCAGCGAAAATTTCTATAAAAAAATTTAGTTAGGAATTGAAAAAATTATTCGTTAAAGGAAGATTAATTAAGGAATATTTAATTAATGATAAGATTAACTAGAAATTATAATTAAGATAAAGATAATTAGAATTAATAATTTTGAGGAAAGTTATTAGGAAATTAAAAAAATTAATTAATGATACTTAATTAAAAATTTATAAGTAAATGTAAAGAATGATTAGTAATTAACTAATAACAATAATAATCTGATTATGCTAATAGTAATTGCAGTAAGAACAACATAGAGTTATTTATATTACCCCCCATTTGCTAATGCAAATGGAGTTACCCTCAATTTCAAAATTGTTAGCAATATCCTCCATTTAATGTAGAGGTAAATAGAAATGCTAATTGTATTAAATAGGGGTATTACTAATAAATGTTAAAGTGGAATGTAACTCCATTTGCATTAGCAAATGGGGAGAGGAGAATAAATACAGATAAACTGATTTGTCATTAACAAAAATGATAATAAATTTACAATTTTGAAACAAATGTAAGCAAAACTGAATTTTTAGAGTAGAAATAAATCCTTAGTTGGATGAGAGGAACCATTTTTTTCCTCTAGTTTTTGTTGGGTTTTTTAGCCTTTTGTTTTGGTTTTTAGTCCCACATCGGCTAGAAAGGAATGTGTATCTCCATATATGAGTCTTTGCTCTTATGGAGATGCACATGTAGTGCACATGGGTGTGTGCCATGTGGGATTAATTATTGATGGTATAAAGGCTTAATCAACAATTAATAAGCTGTAAGCTTTTTGCTCTTGGGAAATTTATTTCCATAGGAGCTAAGCCCCGTTGGGACTTAGCGACTCGGACTCGGACTCGGACTCGGACTCGGACTCGGACTCGGACTTGGGCTCGGGCTCGGGCTCGGACTCGGGCTCAAGGGCTCATGAGGCGTAATGTGGCGTTTTGTTGGCGAGCATGTTCAGGAGTGGTTCTGCCACTACCCTGAAGTGCAGGCAACTGCTTGGCAACCGCCCCGTGGGCTATATATGCAGGTCTCTCCTCTCTCTCAGTGGGTAGAAGTAATCAGAATTCCAGAGAGAAAACTCTAAGTGTTCTTTAACACAACAGAGTATGAGCGTGTTGTTTAACACAAACACTAGTACTTTTTAGTACGCGTGAGTTCTGTTACTTCAAACAGAGAGAGAAGAGTACCATTGCCAGAGGAGTTCGCCGTCTTCCGAGGAGTCAGAAGAGCAGGAGTGTTTCAAGGTTTTTCGTCAACCTTGCTGGTTCCTGGAAGCTGTTCGCAGAGGGCGAATAAAGCTTTGAGCAACGGTGATAATTCACCCCAGCAATTCCATCTCTCGCCTGTCATTCTGTTGCCTTTAGCAGTTCTGTCAGTATCTTCTTTTTAGAAGGCACTACTGCCAGTTTGCTACGATCACGAAAATCTCTTTAGATTATTCGTGTATTACGATATCTTTTAGATTTCGTAATTTGCAGAATCCTTCTGGATCTCTGTTGCAAAACCTTCTTTAAGGAGTTACATTAGAAACGTTGTCTTTACAACTGTTTCATTTTCTCAGTTTTCCATCGAAAAATTGTGCCCCGGCGTTCCCGGCAATAACAATCTCAAAGCTTTATTGCTACGATGGAAAACATTAATGCTTCACTCCTCAACACTGACTTCTGTAAGTTAGAAAAGTTTGATGGAGAGCATTATCAAGTCTGGAAGAGGAAGGTTTATCTCACTCTTCAACTCAGAGACGTTGATCACGTGCTGCTTGAAGAGGAACCTACTGTTCCAGATACTGGGTCTGCTGCTGCAATATCTGCGGCTACTAAACTTCAGGCCAAGTGGAGAAGAGAAAATAGCATTTGCAGGCTCCTTATCCTGAATGCTATGGAGGATTCTCTTGCAGAATCCTATTCTAAAAAGAATATCGCTAGAGACATATGGGAGTCTCTAGAAAACTCTACGAAGAAGACAAGAACCGCAGTAAAATATTTGTGGTTGAAAAATATCACAAGTGGTTCTTTGAGGACGAAAAGTCTATGCTGCCGCAGGTGAAGGAGTTCCTGAAACTGCGACAGAAGTTGGAAGACGAGGCGATGCCCCTCCCGACAAGTTTGTTGTTGGAGGGATTGTCTCAAAGCTCCCCGCTGGGTGGAGTAAGTTCTATGCAAACATGCATAGGAAGAAGTTGGAGATCACCCTTGAAGATCTCCTACAGGAAATCTATGTTGAGGACCAGATGCGGGCTCAACTGAAGGTGGACACACTGTCCAAGCAATTGGCTAATGCCAATCTGGTTCAGACCAAGGGACCAAAGGGAAAGCAGGCGACTTTCCACAGCAAGAAGAAGAACCTTGACAATCTAAAAGTCAAGGGAACTTCTATCAAGAAAAAGAAGCCAAAGTCAGAAATGCCTTGCTTCAAGTGTGGCAAGAAGGGCCACTTTAAGAATGAGTGTAAAGAAAAGACCAAGCAATCAGAGCAAGGAGAGCCTAGTAAGGTATCTATGATCACTGACGTAGTTGCTATGATTGCACAGGTTGATGCAGTAAGGACTGACTCTGACTGGTGGGTAGACACTGAGCCTCCTGCCATGTGCTCCAGTAAGGAATGGTTCACCACCTATACACCTACTTCTGAAGTGGTTATGATGGCGAACCAGGCACAAGCTGAAGTGCTCGGGATCGGGACGGTGGTTTGAAGCTGACTTCGGGCATGTCTCTGACGCTTCAAGGCGTGAAGCACGTTTCTGCTATCGCCAAGAACCTGATCTCGGGAGGCCTACTCTGCAATGCAGGCCTCAGGATGGACATCAATGTTGGCCAGATGGTGATTCTATCAAGGGAACATATTTCGGGAAAGCTTTTTATACCGAAGGAATGTTCAAGATTCAGCTTGTAAATCAGTCCAATGTAATTAATGAAGTCACTCATTCTGCTTATACTCTTGAGTTGTGGCATAATAGGCTAGGACATGTTCATTGTAAACGAATAAACAGAATGTCTAGTCTAGGACTTATCTCCAAATATGGGGGTAAGGTAGAGAAATGTGAAGTTTGTGCTCAAACGAAGATCACAAGGAAACCCTTTCCTCGGGTTAATCGAAGTACAGATCTTCTGGAGTTGGTTCACTCCGATATCTGTGACTTTAAACAGTTCTCTACAAGGCCGGGATGAAGTATTTCATAACCTTCATCGATGACTTCTCAAAGTATGCGTTCGTCTACTTGCTGAAGGCTAAAGACGAAGCATTCGAGAAGTTCAAGGAGTTCAGAGCTGAAGCTGAGCGACAGACTGGACAACAACTCAAAAGGATAAGAAGTGATCGAGGTGGGGAGTACAGGTCTCATGAATTCACATCGTTCTGTAAGGAACATGGAATTGTCAATGAGACTACGGCTCCGTACTCTCCTCAATCAAACGGAGTAGCTGAGAGGAAGAACAGGACGTTGACAGAAATAATAAATTCAATGTTGTTGACTGCTGGCCTTCCTAACTGCTACTGGGGAGAAGCTGCATTGACGGCCACTTTTATTCTAAATAGAGTGCCTCATGCAACTTCTGATATTACTCCTCATGAACTCTGGTTCAAAGTCAGACCTAACTTGAATGTTATTCGAGTGTGGGGGTGTCTGGCATATGTCAAGCTTCCAATCTGAAGATTCAGAAGCTTGGGACAAGGACTACAAAGACGATCTTCTTGGGGTATGCCGAGAAGAGTGATGCTCGGAGATTTCTTGATATTGAGTCAAATTATAACATTGAATCTCGCGATGCAGAATATTTTGAAGACAAGTTTGCAAGGCACAAGAATATTGTTCTTCCGGATGTTCCGGAGAATAATGAGGGTGCACAAGAGACTGAAGTCTTCAATGAAGATGTGGTCCAAGAAGATGTTGTTGTTGAAACAACGGTTGAACCAGAACAAGATGAACCGTCAGCTAAGCGTGTGAGGAGGCCGAAGGACTTCGGAAGTGACTTTGTCACCTATCATGTGGAAGCAGATCCACTTACCTATGATGAGGCGATGAAGACCAGAGACGCAGTTTTCTGGAAGGAGGCGATTGACAATGAGATTGATTCCATCACCTCAAATAACACTTGGGTGTTGGTTGATCTTCCTGAAGGAGCAAAACCCATCGGATGTAAATGGATCTTCAAGAAGAAGATGAAAGCAGACGGAACTATTGACAAGTTCAAGGCTAGGTTGGTAGCTAAGGGGTTTTCTCAGAAGCAGGAGATTGACTACTTTGACACATATGCTCCAGTAGCCCGGATGACCACTATCAGAATGTTGATTGCTCTCGCAGCAATAAATAAGATGGTGATACATCAGATGGATGTGAATACGGCTTTCCTAAATGGCGAGCTGACCGAAGAGATTTACATACAACAGCCAGAGGGATTTGTCATCAGAGGTCTTGAAGACAAAGTCTGCAAGTTGGTGAAATCCTTGTACGGTCTTAAACAGGCTCCCAAGATGTGGCATAAGAAATTTGACAAAGTTATAAGGTCAAATGGCTACATGGTCAGCGATACGGACAAGTGTGTTTACACGAAGTTCGCTGATGGAAGAGGTGTGATCGTTTGTCTGTACGTGGACGACATGCTTATCCTAGGTACGGATATTAGATGTGTCACGGAGACAAAGAAATTCATCTCAAGCAAGTTCAGTATGAAGGACTTGTAGGAAGCTGATAAGGTCAAATGGCTACATGGTCAGCGATACGGACAAGTGTGTTTACACGAAGTTCGCTGATGGAAGAGGTGTGATCGTTTGTCTGTACGTGGACGACATGCTTATCCTAGGTACGGATATTAGATGTGTCACGGAGACAAAGAAATTCATCTCAAGCAAGTTCAGTATGAAGGACTTGGGGGAAGCTGATGTGATCTTAGGGATCAAGATCATCCGGACAGACACTGGACTAGCGCTGTCACAGTCTCATTATATTGAGAAAATGATCACTCGTTATGGGTATCGGGATCTTCCAGGGATCGATACGTCGTACAGGTGTGATCTGAAGCTGAAGCCTAATTCAAGGGAAAGCGTCAGGCAGCTGGAGTATGCAAGCGTAATCGGGAGTTTGATGTATGCTACTACTGCCACAAGGCCTGACATAGCTTTCGCCGTGGGAATGCTGAGTCGTTTTACGAGCAATCCAGGTGTTGAACACTGGAAAGCTGTGGAACGGGTTATGAGATATCTCAAGAAGACTCAGACATATGCACTGTACTACAGCGGAGATCCGCAGGTAGTGGAAGGCTTCAGTGATGCCAGTTGGTGCTCAGAGGTGGAGAGCGAGAGGTCCACAGGTGGATACATTTTCATAATGGGTGGAGCTGCTATATCGTGGAAGTCGAAGAAGCAGACTATGCTCTCGCGGTCATCCATGGAATCTGAGTTCTTTGTACTTGATACCGCAGCCGAGGAAGCAGAATGGCTTCGGGAGTTCATGTATGATCTTCCAGTGGTTGGGGCACAAGTATCGGCGATACCGATATACTGCGACAACCAGGCGACTGCGGCGGTGGCATCAAATGATCTCTTCAACGGGAAGAAGAGGACTGTGCGGTTGAAGCACAGGGCAGTACATGATCTTATCAAGAGAGGTGTTATTGCAGTGATTGATGTTCGGAGTCAGGAGAACCTGGCGGATCCGTTCACCAAGGGCCTCAAGCGCCAGCTGGTCGATGACACAGCTTGTAAAATGGGCTTGAAGGCATTCTGATATTGTATTATTGTATTCCTACCATAAAGTTTTATGCTATTAGTTCAAAGATTTATCTACTAGGCATCTAGCTTTTGGTTCAAGGGAGGACCACTAATCGGAAGAATATCAGGAACGGTGGGTACATGTTCTATTGGGCATGGAGAGGTTACGGACCTATAACCACTGTTGTCTACTGTTGTTTTCTGCGAAAAACAGGTCCTGTGGGAGGTTGGCTTAAATGCCTTAATGAGTTCTCAGACATTTGGAATGTCTGGTATGCTTTACAGGAAGCATGGTAGCACAGCACTACAAGGAGTGTGACTCCATGCTATGTGTGGCGGTGACTCCACCATGAGGTTCTCGAAGGAGGTAAAGCCTCGGCTATGTTAGCCAAGTCACAGCGGCGTAGCACCACAAATAGGCAGTTGGCCTAATGTTGTATATTGAATTAAAGAGGGATGTAGTCAGCACTACAAAGAGGAGGTGTTCCTCATGTTACGGGTGGCACGACACCACAATGAGGTAAACCCGGCTAGGGATAAAGCCTCGGCCTTGCAAGCCATGTCGTAGCGGCGTAACACCGCACAGAAGCGTAAGGCTTCATGCTGGGTAGTTTGGCACTACAAAGGGGCTAGACCTCATGCTACGGGTAGTATGACACTACGATGAGGTTCCCGGTGATTCGGGGTAAGGTCCTCGGCTTAAGGTCATGTCATAGCGGCGTAGCACCGCAAAGAAAGCGTTGGACGCTTCATGCCATGTCTCTTTAATAAAGAACTCACCTATAGTGTATGGACAAAGAGATATCAGGCCGTCTCTTGAGGGTAAACTTGTAGACGCCCAATATTATACACTGAAACCAGGCTGGCACACGGCCTTAAATGTGCAGCCAGAGGCACATGTAACTACATTATGTGAGTGGAAAGAATTTCAGCTATGATGCAGAATTCAAGGCTTAGTCCATTCTTGTATTATAGTTTGACTTTTGACTCACGTGGGAAGATTCAAGTCTTAAGTGGCATCTATCCTAAAAGCATAATGGACAGTTACTGTGGAAAACACTCGTACTCATATATATAGAGATATGTGGGGGATTGTTGGGTTTTTTAGCCTTTTGTTTTGGTTTTTAGTCCCACATCGGCTAGAAAGGAATGTGTATCTCCATATATATGAGTCTTTGCTCTTTATGGAGATGCACATGTAGTGCACATGGGTGTATGCCATGTGGGATTAATTATTGATGGTATAAAGGCTTAATCAACAATTAATAAGCTGTAAGCTTTTTGCTCTTGGAAAATTTATTTCTATAGGAGCTAAGCCCCGTTGGGGCTTAGCGACTCGGACTCGGACTCGGACTCGGACTCGGACTCGGACTCGGACTTGGGCTCGGGCTCGGGCTCGGACTCGGGCTCAAGGGCTCATGAGGCGTAATGTGGCGTTTTGTTGGCGCACTTTGCACTTAGCACGTCAGCATCGTCGCTAGGCGCATAGTGCGCTTAAGTTGCGCTCGTTGCGCGAGCCACTTGCGCGACCACGTTGCGCGGCCCGTTACGCGAGCCCAGTTACGCTGGCCCAGTTACGCAGCCCAGTACGCAGCCCAGTACGCGCAGTGTGCGTAGAGTGCGTATGTGCGTATGGCTGGCTGCATATTAGAGCGGGAACAGTTGCAGCAGTTGCTGCATGTTCAGGAGTGGTTCTGCCACTACCCTGAAGTGCAGGCAACTGCTTGGCAACCGTCTCGTGGGCTATATATGCAGGTTCTCTCCTCTCTCTCAGTGGGTAGAAGTAATCAGAATTCCAGAGAGAAAACTCTAAGCGTTCTTTAACACAACAGAGTAGTGAGCGTGTTGTTTAACACAAACACTAGTACTTTTTAGTACGCGTGAGTTCTGTTACTTCAAACAGAGAGAGAAGAGTACCATTGCCAGAGGAGTTCGCCGTCTTTCGAGGAGTCAGAAGAGCAGGAGTGTTCCAAGGTTTTCCGTCAACCTTGCTGGTTCCTGGAAGCTGTTTGCAGAGGGCGAATAAAGCTTTGAGCAACGGTGATAATTCACCCCAGCAATTCCATCTCTCGCCTGTCATCCTTCTGTTGCCTTTAGCAGTTCTGTCAGTATCTTCTTTTTAGAAGGCACTACTGCTAGTTTGCTACGATCACGAAAATCTCTTTAGATTATTCGTGTATTACGATATCTTTTTAGATTTCGTAATTCGCAGAATCCTTCTGGATCTCTGTTGCAAAACCTTCTTTAAGGAGTTGCATTAGAAACGTTGTCTTTACAACTGTTTCATTTTCTCAGTTTTCCATCGAAAAATTGTGCCCCGGTGTTCCCGGCAATAACAGTTTTCCTTTCTTTGAAAATTATTTTTCTTTCTCTTCTTTTCCATTCACATTTTAACATAAAAAATGAATGAATTTCTTTTCCAGTACCATGATTCTTTGAACCAAACATGCCTAAAGATTTGGCTGGTCCTATGTTTCAAAGTCTTATCACATGAAGTTCACATTCTATTTCAAATTTAGATACCACAGGCTCATAGTTTACCAATAATAACTCTTATTAGTACCTCCTTTGACTTGCCATATCTATAATTTCAATTAGCACCTTCTTTGACTTGTCATATTTACGATTCAATTAGCACCTCCTTTGACTACTATAACACCTCCTTCAACTATTTGTATTTTTCTGCAAATAAGACATGATAACTCTATTACAAATGCAACAACTAGAAGATGACTACCACTTATGTTTTAATCTTTACAATTTTATTGGAAAGATTTATGAAATGCCCAAAAACTAAAAAAGTTTTATGTAAAATCCACCGCTAAAAAAACTTTCATCGCGTGCCCAGAATTAGAGAAACTTATCCAAAGCGGGTTCCAAATGACCCTTTTGCCCTTCCTTTTAATTTATTGGAAACATCCACAAAACTGCTCTTAAAAAAACGTTTCAATACTCCATCTTCTTCCATACGCTGCTCACTTTCGAATCTAGGTTTTCTCCTCAAAAATCTTCAAAAACTCGTCGAAAAATTTCGGAAAGACCGGAACGAACGACAAAAGTGCTAAAACGGAGGTCCAAACATCATTTTTTTGCGAATCTAAAATTTCGGAAGGCCGTCTAACGATAAAATCGTTACTTTCAGTCTCCTCGACGATACGCTCATTTTGCGACAAACGGAACCTCGTTTCGACCTCCCAGTCAAAAGTTATGGCCCTCCAAAGTTTCAGCTAACCATAAAATGCAGGAGAATGGCATTCTCCGTCTTAATTTACACGGAGAATGACCATTCTCCGTCTTAATTAGGACGGAGAATGACATTCTCCGTCTTAATTTACACGAAGAATGGTCATTCCAGTGTTAAAACGCAGGAGAATGACCATTCTCCGTGTTAGAAACACGGAGAATGCCATTCTCCGTGTTAAATGAAACGGAGAATGTCATTCTCCGTGTTAAATAAAACGGAGAATGGCATTCTCCGTCCTAATTAAGACGGAGAATGGCCATTCTCCGTGCTAAATTAAACGGAGAATGACCATTCTCCGTCTTAATTAGGACGGAGAATGTCATTCTCCGTGTAATTTATCACGGAGAATGGTCATTCTAGTGTTAAAACGCAGGAGAATGGCCATTCTCCGTGTTAGAAACACGGAGAATGCCATTCTCCGTGTTAATTAGGACGGAGAATGCCATTCTCCGTCTTAAATAAAACGGAGAATGCCATTCTCCGTCCTAATTAAGACGGAGAATGACATTCTCGGTCCTAATTAAGACGGAAACGGAGAATGTCATTCTCCGTGTTAATTAGGACGGAGAATGGCATTCTCCGTGTTAATTAGGACGGAGAATGCCATTCTCCGTCCTAATTAAGACGGAGAATGGTCATTTCCAGTGTTAAAACGTGTAATTTAGTTTTTTCAGGAATAAAGAGTTTCGTTCTTCTTTCAAAGCGATGATAATTCTTATGAAAAAGAAGAAGAAAGATCTTCTCTCCACAATTGAAGATCTGAGTTCAAATGTCTCCACGATGAAGATGATGATGATGGTGATGATGATGACGAGCGATGATCTGAGTTCGACTGAAGAAAAACACACCGAACTACGAACGATCTTTGCGATCTCTGCTGAATATGAGAGCAATGGAATTCAGATTTCCCGTGAAGAAGAAGAAGACGAAAATCGCAATCCAGATCTGAGTTTTTTGAATTCAAATACATATAGATGACCAATTCGCGCGGAGGGGTAGTTTCGGTATTATAAAAATAGCAGTTTCTAGCGGGTGGCATCTAAAAGGGAATCTTGGAATATTTAACGTGAAAATACTTAATTCTGGGTATTTCATAAAACTTATCCAGCGGGTGGGCATTTCATAAAAGCCCACCCCGAAATTGGGTTTCTCAGCAATTTCCAGAATTATATATCATCAAAATATAAAGTTGTCGGCAAGACATAAAAGTAGTGCCTTACATCTAAGGAACTTGCATATTGTTGGTTTGAATTATTTTTGTACTTTACCCACAATTTTTAGGATTCATTCTTTTGAAGGAATATGGAATTTGGTTGTCTTTGATCAGCTGATGTCATCATGTATTTATATGATATTTAGGATGAATTTAGTTTCTTTTCCTTTATCTCTAATGGTTGTAAGCCAATATAAAGCCAAGTAATGTATTAGTTTAGATATTCAATTCAACACAATTCCTAAATTTCGCTTGTGGATTCAAACAAACCCTAAATTATGATGTTCGGAAGACGTCAATACTGTTCATGCGATATAACTTGGATTTCATCATAACTAGTAAATAACATTTTAAATGTTAACTTATTATATATAATAAAATAAAGTTATATTTAGCCCCAAAAGATGAGAGAGAAAGAACCGTCTGAAATAAGCAATATGAATATTTCTAACAAAACATGAAATTAAAACAGAGTAACATTTTCCAACATGTGTGTGTACCTTCTAAAGTAAGTATTATGATAAATCAATAATTTTAAAATTGTTATTATTAAATTATACAAATGATAAGTAATTTAATAAAAATATTGTTTCAAGGGATGTCGAATGCAGAAAAGTGTATCAAAGTGCCTTAGGTACGAAAATTTCTAGCAGTTAAAGAATAATCATTTGTAACATTAGATGATATTATCTCGAGCTTAGCGTTTAGACTATGGACTTTATACATGCTTAAAGTTTTAGTCCTCACGTGCCCAATTGAAAAGTTTCGATTCTATAATTTCTTTTTTAATATTCTCATTTTCATCATGTGTTGGTTGTTGTCCTTGTATTCATGTTTAGAGTATAATGGAAATAAAGAAGCCAACAATAAAAATTCAGAATCCAAACTTTTTTCAATTAGACATATCAGAACTTAAACTCTAAGGGTGCGTTTGATTGCAAGATGGAAAATGCGTGGAAAAGAAATTAATTCCACGGACTTATTTTACTAGGAAAAAAATTACATGGAATTTAAAATTTTCCATAATAGCGGTGTTTGATTGCAATTTTTTTCCCGTGGAAAATCAAATAAATTTTCACGAAAAACTTAATTTTGGTGTTTGATTGGCTTTATTTTTCACGGAAAATAGTCAATTTTACATGGAAAATGATATTTTGTTGTTTGGTTGTACTTTTTTTCCATGGAAAATTTATATTTTCCATTGAAAACTTAAATTTTTCACATCCACAATACTCAATTCAACATTATACTATACAAAAAAAAAAAAAAAAAAATCAACATTATACACTTGATATAGATAATTCGGACAAACTTAGGAAACATTCAAAATGATAGTACAACAATAATCGCATATCAATCCATCCCAACTCCCCACAATCATTCAACAAACAACAAAAAATTATATCAATCAAACATAACATAAACAATACTCAACTGACAAAAAAAGAAGGATCTTTTACCACAATGTCCAAGTTTGCTATAGTCATTTCTTAACCATATAAAATATATATATATCCAAAACACCCATCGTTCTAAAATGAAATGCTAAAAAAATATCAACGGGGAGGATCCCGTCCAAGCTTACGATAGACCCATAATCGTCGGAACTCTAGATCCGTGATCTCAAGGAAGAACTTTCCCGCCTTTTCGTCCCCCTCAAACACTTCCATCAAATCTATTACATCTCCTTGGTCGATGTCCATCTCTTTTAGCCTTTCCAAGAGTGCTTGTCCATTCACGTAATTTTGTGATGCTTGTTCGTCGAAAGCAACGGCTTGTTTGTCGAAACCAACGGCAATCATCTCGGAGGACTTCGCTATCTTCGCAAGGGCCAATGCAGCATCTTCCATCGGTTTTGTACGCTTCCGTCGTTGTGGAGGACCCCCTTGCACTGACCGATGCGAATTTATGGAAAGACTTGGTTGTGTTTCCTCCACATCATTTTCTCCCTCTAACTCATCTACGGGTTCACTCATTGGAGGAAAATCATTCCCCGAGATCGCTCGATCACCTGTCGCGGCGTCATTACCAAATACCGTAAGCAAATCATAGTATCTAGGACATAGTTTTCCCTTCATCTTTGCTCCATCAGATTTTTTCTGAAAGTTCACATTTGAGAAATGGACAAAAAATATTAAACACTGAAAGTTGACATATGATATGATATGATATGATCCTTTGCAGGCAAGTAGCAAGCAAATACATAAACAACATTCGGCTTCTCCACAGTTTGCAGAACCATGCATGAATTGAATTGTTTTGCCAATCATGTAGCTAAAAAGCCTGAGGAAGACCTTTCTGTTTCATATTAAGCTTCCAGTGCTCTTTTGCTAAGTGCCAATGTTATTATTCGTGATTTCATATTTACTAAGTCAGGAAAGTCCAGTATTGTATTTCTAGAGAAAATGTACCATGTTAGTGCATCTTCATCATGGCCAAAGATGGAGCATTCTATTTCTAACATTGTTATTGGAGAAATTAGTAGTCACTGATTATTCCAGTAAAATTTACAGGATGTAGGAGTATGACTTTATATGTGTGTGAGCCACACACATGAACTTGTACAGAAGCCACTGAACTATCAGGAGCTTAAATTGCATCAGAAATATTTACAGGATGTAGGAGTATGACTGAACAAAATTGTGAATGCAGATATATGACTGAACAAAATATTAAAGTCTTACCTTAATATAAGTCACCCAAGTGATGGGATCGGCTGAAACTCGTCTGCTGGAGTCCAATCCAAAGCCGCTAGTTTTGAACAACTCCGTAATGTTATCACAATCCTTTTTAACGTCTTCAGTCTACCCCTAACATTGTCAACAGAAACAGAAATATGACATGCTTCCCTCACTTTCTCTATAACCTGTAGTAGAGCATCAAATACATCAATGATACATTCGACATTCTCACATTTTAAATATTATTCAAAGTAAAATAAACTATAGCGTTTTAACCTTTGTAAACTCCTCGGACTTGAACCCCTTTTCGGTTCGCTTTGGTCCGGCAAGCACAATCTCAAGAAGACCATTAATTAGTACTTGATCCATATTTTTAGTCCACCTAACTTGCTTCCTCACATTGTTTTTGACTTGGGGTCCAACTTGTTTGCTTGCCATATTAACTGTTAGAACAATATTCATGCACTAATAAACAATATTTCATGTGTTTAGATTGAAACAAAATTTCTGAAGCTGAACATTGACTTCGGGTACATCGACATATGGAGGGTTAACTTCATCTTCACCTTCACTTTCGAAATTATCACCTTCTATGTATTCATCAAAGAGATCATCATTGTCATCAACCCGTAAAAAGTTGTGCAAGGCACAACATGCAAGAACTATCTTCGCTTGCGTGTCAATATCGTGGAACGATTGGTGTCTAAGATAAGCAAATCTTTTCTTCAACAAGCCAATCGTCCTCTCAACAACATTACGGAGAGATGAGTGGCGAAAGTTAAACAACTCTCTGCTATTTTGAGGAAGAAGCCCCATGATATCTCTACGATGATAACGCGTACTCCGATACGGTGTGACGAAGCCTGGAACCAAGGGGAACCCCGCATCGGCAAGATAGTATTTACCTATTATTAGATATAACTATTAATGCATCTAGATGTTAATAGTTAAGTTGTTAAATTTATGAACAATCACGAGATGTAAATCATACCAATTGAAACCGTTAGTCTATGTCCTTGCCGTAGAACTGCACTCCTCAACAAACGACCATCATGCGCAGACCCCTCCCAGCCAGCAAGCACATAGGTAAACTTTATATCAAATGTGCATGCCACCAAAACGTTTTGAGATATTATTTGTTTTCTATTCCGATACCAAGGGTGTTCATGCACAGGCACGTTTGCAGCAATGTGAGTACCGTCGATGGCATCCACAACATCCTATAAAAACAAAAACTATTTTCTATTAATTTTAACTAAAAAATAAAAACATAACTTTCTAATAGTAAATAAATATTGCACCTGAAAGTAATGGTACCAGCCTTCGTCACCCTTATCGTAGGGGGGTTCTGGATAGTGGCATTGACGACGACGTCCCTATAGAGTGCAAGACATGCATTTAGCACCCTATGAAAATAGTGGCTCATAGTTTAGCTAGACCTGAAAAAGGTGTAAGCCCCCATCCTGCTACGATGGTCGTGGCCAACTATGCTTTGTTCTTCAACTCGCACAAACCGGCTATCGGCTAAACCATAACCACGTAAGCGACCACTTAATCGTTGGAATGCACCAATTTTCATCCGAAGCATCTCATGGCATACCCTGTCACTCAAGCCGAACATTCGATTCAATGCAATCTCTCTCTCAGCTCTAAAATTACGATGAGGGTGCCTTGTGAGACTTCGGGTAAAATGATGGTGCATCATAGTACTATAGATCGTCACTTCTTGCATCATCATCGTCCAAAACACAGCGACAAGTTGCATTTGCCTCGGTACTCTCGCCATTCTAACACTAAAAATTAGAGTTAATAGCAAGTCAAAATTATAACGATATAACAAGCCTAAACAATAGAAATATCCAACCAAATAAATCGATTTATCCGATAGGACTCGAAATTAATCTGTTCGAGTTGCATCCCTACTGCATGCATGGTCCCATTGTTTTAACTCTCTTGTAGACCACATGTTAGTTCAGAGTTTAAAAATGTGCACCATGATATTATCCCTACATTTTAGAGACCTTAGACTTCTAAGTCAACCTCCTTAATTAAGAATTCCTGTACATGTAGTTTTCTTCTGCTGATGCTTGACCAATCCAATATTGGAAACATATGTATATATAAGACCCAACTCTGCAATTAAAGAGATCCAGTCGAGGAGTCCAGATCCGATCGTGTCCAGTTGGACGCAGTCGAGGAGTAGAGATCCGCTCGACACAACAATAGGATCCCAAAATCTCTACTTCTTTTTCTTCGGCCGATCTATAGGGGAGAGATGATCGGATCTATAGGGGAGAGAGAGAGAGAGAGAGAGAGAGAGAGGAGTACATCTTCTTCTTCTTCGGCCGACGCGTTCTCCAGCAGTCTAGCGACCTAAAAAATCGAGAGAGAGAGAGAAAGAGGGGGGGTGGGGATATATATTTTCCATGGAATTCATTTTCTAATGGGCTGGGCCAGAAATTATTTTCCACACTTTTGAAAGAAAATGTGGAAAATGATAATTTTTTGGAAAATAATTCCATGAAAAATATAGGCTATCAATCACACACATTGGTGGAAAATTTTTGATGGAAAAATTTTCCATGGAAAAAAAGTCCAATCAAACGCACCCTAATAAGAGTCTGCTTGGCAATGATATTTTCACCAATTTTGGAGAGTTTTGAATTGGTCGTTTATGAAGTGTTTAAAAAAAATGTTGCTTAATAATTTTTTTGAGTCACTAGTTTTGATTGGCTCAAAAATCTTCCAATGTTAGTGTCGGAGCTGATATTTGTCAAGGACGACGGGACCCGGTACGAAAAATAAATGGAGGCATATATATATATATATATATATATATATATATATATATATATATATATATATATATATATATAAGAATATCATAAATTAAATTATTCAAACTTAACATCAATTAAGAAAAATCATTCAACTACAATATCTTTCAATAGAAATAATATTAGACTAAAAGAGATAAAATAAAGCTAAACAAACAAGCATCTTTTGCCATCTTCATATAAAGAACAATCTTCTACCATTTATAGCTCGAAAATCATCAATCAATCATTCATAATCAACACCTTCCAAGAACTCATTTCCATTGAAAATTAGAACTAGTTCATTTAATCTCCTATGATATAGTTAATTGAATGTACTATTTCAATAACTTCAACTTGAAAAAACTCCTTTCTGTATATGCAATTCACTGGAATTGTCAATATAATTCTATAGGAAAAGAATTTAAAAAAAAATCTAAAATTTAATATCTCAAGTGCTGGATGTCTTTTGGTAGAAGATATTATAAAGTTTCTAGGTCCTGAAACAATTCATCTACATCAATATCAGAGCAGTCACTATGTCTCAAATTACTTTATAGACGACTACAATAAGCTTTCAAACTATCTATATTTAATGAATTCAAATTTAATTGAGAGAATATTTGACTTGTTTCATTAATTGGAAATAACATAAGCCTTAGTTAATTGATTCATTAATTGGAAACAGATATAGCATTAGTTAATTAATAGAATATCCACATTGGTTACCTTAGTATACTTAAGGGAGGCCAATGAATTTATAAATTATCAATTCATAAGTTAATTTAGTATTATAGTATACAAAATAAATATACATATATATTTTTTAAATTATTTATTCACAAGTTAATTGAGTATACATAATACATATACGAATAAATTTTTTTGGAGGCCTACAAATTCAGGAGGCCTAGTGCGATCGCACCCATCGCACTCCCTCAAAACCGGCCATGTTAGTGCAATATAATTTTGGATGTCTGTATAAACATCCTAAATCTAGGCGTGTTAAGAATTTCTATTTTTTCCTTCTATTCATATCCTTATAGATGAAATATAGCTACAACTACTGGCACCTACCATATTTATGTTGGGAACGCAATCTGACCCAAACCAGAGTAGGTCCATGAGGTGCGATATTGAATTGGGCTCATATGCCTTAAAAGAGAATTCTCATGTAAGGCCTGAACCAATTTCAATTATCTAAACCTCATTATCCCACCTCCTACCCTATGTGGAACTAAATTACCAACACCATTGTGTACCCCCCCCTCCCCCCCGACTTTGCATTCATGCTACTTTTATTCGTTTCTAACGAACCAAACCGACTTGCATATGCTCATAATTCCACCTTGAAAAAGGAGCTCGTATATCTGTGTATAAAGATGAATGTTCAGCACCATCTGTTTCAAACCAATTAGAGCCCGTCCAAACCAGCCCTGTAGTCTTGGGATCTGATACCACTTGTTGGGAACGTTGTGTGACCCGAGGAGTTGGCCCATGATGTGCAATCGATATTGAATTGGTCTCATGTCTTAAAAAAGAATTATCATGTAAGGCATGAACTAATTCCAATTATCTACACCTCATGATCCCATCTACTACCCGATGTGGGACTAAATTACCAACACCATTGTCACCCCTTTTTTGAGCACTCAACCAGAAACGAGATACAATCCAACAATTTCTTATTTCTCGTCTTTATTTTTCTTGAGGTCCCATCTAACGGCTACTTCCTCCAAAATATAAATTTTTAAAATTTTGTGGTCCATTTGATGTGGTAGTGAATGATTGCTAACATTTTGTGGTCCATTTGATGTGGTATTGAATGATTTGCTCTCAACATTTATGATTTACTACTTGCAAAATTATTTTATACTTGCAAGTTATATGAGTGTACAAGCTATTGTTTGCGAGGACAATAATATAATTTTTCTTTGAGAGGGGTTTTATTTATATATGAACATATAAATTATTTTATTATTTTACGAAACTGTTATAACGTTATTTAATAAATTACTAAGCATGGATTTGATTGATTTTAAAGCCATTACTTAAAACCGTTCAAAACTGGACTCGTCATAACCGATACTTAAAACAGCCATACTATATGGCTCATGTAGTACTCGTTCATTACTCACGCGATCTGATGGAGGCAGCCAGTGACGCCGGAGCAGGAGATGAGAGGGTGGGGAAAGCAATCACAGAACACAAGGAAGGAGAGGGCGGTGGGTCGCACGAGTATGCCAGCACTACATATGCCATATGTCTTTTTTTATATACTTAAAAATACCTTATAATAGTTACCAAAACAATTACCTAGGAGACCCTAATTTGTCCTATTATTTATGATTATTTATAAAGGCACATCAAAAGTTGACCAGGGCGAGCCAGGATTGGGGCTTATCCAGGTTTGAGAGAAAATTACTCAGGACATTTCATTTTCTTACTCATTCGGCTGTCCCCTCCCCCCCCCCCTCCCAACCCCAAATTTTCAGCTTCATTTTAAAATTTCACTCTCTTTCAAAAACCTAGCTTTCTTCTTCTTCTCCACCATTTTTCACTCCCCAAGCTATACATCTTCTTCATTTTCTTCTCCATCATTTTTCCACTCTAAATCTTAGTTTTTTTTTCTCTACCATTTCCATCAAAACCCTAGTTTCCTTCTCCATAATTTTCATTCTCATCATTTTCATCTCTCACAAAGAATGCATGAAAATAAATCCTAACATGTTTATTTCATTCTTTTTCTCACGAAAATGCTGAAAATAAATTCTAAAATGTATATTTCACTCTATTATCAAGATGGAAATAAACCCTAACATATGTTTTTTCATTCGGCCATTTCGATTTTAGGACTGCCACAATTTCTGGCAGTACTCAATACTTCTACGACTGCCAAAAATTGTGGCAGTCCTGCTATACAGCAAGTCCCTTCCAGGACTGTCATAATTTTTGGCAGTCCTCAATACTTCTAGGATTGCCAGAAATTGTGGCAGTCCTGTTGTACAGCAAGTCCCTTTCAAGACTGCCACAATTTCTAGCAGTCCTCAATACTTCTAGGACTGCCAAAAATTGTGGCAGTCCTGATATGGACTTGCTGTATAGCAAGTCCATTTCTTCTAGAATTACGGTTTCATTCATAATTTCTTCTACAACTAGGATTTCATCCATAATTTATTCTATTAATGAAGAAAAATTGATTAATAGACTAATAGATTTGATAGATTTGATAACCCAATTTCTTCTACAACTAGAATTTCATCCATAAACTAGGGTTTTGAGAAAGAAATATGAGAAATTAGAAGAGGAAAAAAACAACTAGGATTTGGAGAAAAATATGTTCTTTTTGTTTTTCTTTCTTCTTGTTCTTGTTCTTGTTCTTGTTCTTATTTCTTCTTGTTCTTATTTCTTCTTGTTCTTATTCTTGTTCTTATTCTTGTTCTTCTTTCTCCTTCTTCTTTCTTCTTGTTCTTCTTGTGAGAAAGTTGTTCTTCTTCTTGTGAGGAAGGAGAAGAGAGCAAAAAAAAAAGTTGACTTATATACTTACATTTGGACTAGCCTCGAATAAGTTTTTCAATGGAAAACTTGTAAATAAACTAAAGTTAAGTTTAGATTAGCCCTGGTCAACTGTTGATGTGTCCTTATAAATAATTTTATCTGAAAATTGCTGAGAAATCCAGTTTCGGGGTTTGTTTTTATAAAAAACCCACCTGCAAGATGGATTTTATGAAATGTCCAGAATTATATATTTTTACGTTAAATATTTCAAGATTTCCTTTAGATGCTCTGTATTTATAAAATTGCCATTTTGATAATACAATAACTACCCCTTCGCACAAACCCAGATTTGGATTGTGATTCTCGTCTTCTTCTTCTTCACGAGAGATCTGAATTCCATTGCTCTCATCTTCAGCAGAGATCGCAAAGATCGTTCGTAGTTCACTGTGCTTTTCTTCAGTCGAACTTCGATCATCGCTCATCATCATCATCATCATCATCATCATAATTATCTTCCTAGAGAGATTTGAAGTTTTTCGGCGATTAGGTCAATTGTGGAGAGAAGATTTTCTTCTTCTTTTCCATAAGAGTTAGCAACGTTTTGAAAGAAGAACGAAACTCTTTATTCCTGATAAAAAAAATTCTACAAAAAAAGGTTTCTGTCAACTGTTCTCCATCATTCTCCGTGATTTTAACACGGAGAATGACTATTCTCCGTGATTTTAACACGGAGAGTGACCATTCTCCGTGTTAAAACCATGGAGAATTGTCATTCTTCGTTCTTAAAATCATGGTGAATGACCATTCTCCATCATTTTAACACAGAGAATGACAATTCTTCGTGGTTTTAATTACCATTCTCCGTGTTAAAATGACGGAGAATAGCCATTCATTTTAACACGAAGAATTGATGCTTCGTGATTTTAACACGGAGAATGACCATTCTCCATGATTTTAACACAGAAAATGGTCATTCTCCGTGATTTTAAGAACGGAGAATGTCGTGTTAAAACCACGGAGAATGGTCATTCTCCGTGTTAAAATGACGGAGAATAGACATTCTCCATCATTTTAACACGGAGAATGGTCATTCTTCTGCATTTTAACAAGGAGAATGACCATTCTCCGTGATATTAACACAGAAAATTGTCATTCTTCGTGATATTACCACGGAGAATTGTCATTCTCCTGCATTTTATGGCCAGTTGAAACTTTGGAGGGCTATAACTTTTGACTGGAAGGTCGAAACGAGGCCCGGTTTGTCGCAAAATGAGCGTATTTTTGAGAAGCCTGAGATAAACGATCCCACCGTTTGTCAGCCTTTCGAAATTTTAGAATTACAAAAAAAATGATGTTTGGACAAGAATTTCAGGGATTCAGAGAATGCGAACAGAGATCAAGGGCGAGTACTGGTTGAGACATCTATTCGGTAAACCCTCACATATCTTGATTTACAAGATCTGCATGGGCCACCACTAAAACCATGTCACGCCCCAGAACCAGAACACTGGAGAGCGGGGGCAAACATAGCCAGCAACGTATAATGAAAGGGGATCCACTCCACTATACGGTCACGACTGTCTAGATATATGAGGGTTTATCTACAAGCCAACAGTCTCTTAAGGTCATGAACAGGCCTAGTGTCTCAATCACAAGCAAGAAAATAAATGTTACAAGATGTAAGATCACCAAATATACAATAGTAAGGCGTCCCAAACATTACATATTCAGTTGATCATGAAGCTAGTCATTACAAAATGTGAGGACTAGCAAGAGTTTCTGTCATACATGATCAATCCTAGGATTTGTCAATCATGTTACAGCCCGTAGGCAGACAGTAAGTAAAATATACACGAGCTAACACGTGCTCGCCGGCTAAACGCCTCAAAAGAATATTTTTACAATAGAGTGGGAGAGCCAAAATAAATCCACTCGTTGCCAGGATTCCGTCTAGTGGTCACCATCTGGCTGGAAAATCGGTAGATCCTCTGGAGCTGCTCCGGAATCTGGCCATACAAAACCAGCTGGATCAGATCCCAGAAAGAGCAAGTGCCACAAAGGAGGCTTCACTTAAGAACTAAAACCAGCAAATTAGCACAAGAATATAATTACATAATAAAAGATAGTAATTAAGGAAAAGCATGACATGTGATATACGATGAAATAACTATGGGACTATTCAGATAACCAGGTTACAACCCGTAAACCAAATAAGGACCGGGGTTGTAACCCTTCGTCTGAATAGAACTTGGTTTCTCCCACCATTTATCAGCAAGATAAAATAAGAAATTAGGTCACGTAACAATCTTGTACAGGATCAAGACAAGACTAGACTGAGTAAACTCCATCCAACTTTTTACGGCCAAGCAATAAATACGGCTTGATACTTTAACTAACTAGGGTTATCACAAGCCTTAGTTACTAGCAATATGCAATGAGATGTTCCTCCAGCCACAAGCCCTGCAGCTGATCCAGGTTATCCAGGCGACTTGGATTCATTAAGCAGTTATCAAAAATTGTTAGGTGTGCCCCACATGACATTGGGCTGGAAATGTGTCCTACTCGGCGACAGGCTACAAGTCCAACAATGGTGGCCGGGATAACGGGATCGCCTGTAACTGGGAAAATCTCTCATGACTACTGTATTATTCTAGTTATTATCTTTAACCATTTTCAGTAGGTACCCCTGACCGTGGTACTCAGGAGTCCCTGCCCTAGACATGATGTAAGATAAGACGGGTTCATTTGTACAAGCACAATCGTCCATGGTGTCCAGGTTATTCATTTTATCAAGTCAGGTTAGCTGTCGCAACAACATATCCAGGTATATCATGTCAGGTTTTTCTTGTCAAGAGTGCGCCACGGCGGGCCACTATCATGAATTATCATGTCAAGTTTATCATGTCAAGTTCACTGTCAGGAGGGCGCCACGTCGGGCCACTATTGTAGTGCCCCGACCCGCAAGATGCCTTATGTTGGATGGTGGGTTCGATGAAGCCTTGTTGGACTTGGGATTATGCGAAGGATCGCTTGGAAGACTATGCGATCATGGCGGGAATCATCCTATGAATGTGAGTAGTATTGAACCCTTCAAAGATCCTTTAGCTTCACGCTTAAAATAAGGATGAGTATGCTATATTTCTTATTGTGTTGCTCAATAACACCTTGCATGGAATTTGGAAAAATAATGAAAGATAATAATCACCTGAACATAAACTGTTGTGGCTAAATGAATTGTATGCTTGTACAATGTTGCGATGAATTACATGACAGGTGAAGGCAAAGTCCCAAATACTTGGGCGGTGAGTATATCGAGCGTTGGCACAATGAATAGATGGCAATACAGATGTTAAGACCCAAGAACTGGGCAGTGAGTATGCTTGAATTGCATTCGAACGAATGAATGCTAAACAGATACTAAGTCCCAGGAATTGGGCGGTGAGTACATTGAGTTTGGTTGGAAAGATGTTTGGTATCAAAGATGTGGCAAGGCATTGGATAACAATATTCTATTATCCTGTCGCCGATGTAGAATATTGATTACGCCAAGACCCTGGATTGGGCAGATGATAATGTGAGCATTGGCTCAAGGCAAGATGGCTAGATGGCAAGATGGCAATACGAATGAGAATGATGGTTTTGCTTAGTTTTCCTTATCATGCATTATATGTTTTCTTCTTAGATAAGTTGTATATAGTTGCATGGTCATGGACAACTTGTCGACAAGGTGGTTTCTCGAACGGTATTCCTGGGCCATGGAACCCGGTTCGTCCTAGGGGAAACCAATGCCGAAGTAGTGGCAGTACTGAAGTAGTAGCACGGTATACAGGACTTGCAGTGGGGCTAGCTACCTGCACTGGCAAGGGCGCTGTATACCTGTAAGACGGTCCAGGATGGCGTGTCGCCAGTGACCTTCATATAGATAGGTCAGGTGCTAATGATGTCTTATGCAGGCAGAGTAAGTTATTACTTAAATACAGGGAAGGATGTCGGCTGTTGGTAAGAATCACCTGAACGGTGATATTCATATTGAATCATGATATTGTTTCTAACAATGTCTTGTGCATGCAGAGTAAGTATTATAAATGTACAGGGATGGCTACACGACCATGGGTAAGAATCACCAAAGGGTGATAACAGTATACTTTAAATTATGTTGGCTATGAGATTTGCATGCTTTACTTCTTGTCGGCTATAACATGAAATTGGCCCTAAGATAACAAGAAAGACCACTGTTAATAATGTTCTGTAACATGATTACTTAGTGTTGTCTTCTTAGGTGAGTTGGGCCAGCACCGCTCGCCAGTACATTGATGATGTACTGACCCACGTTGTGGGCAATATTACAGGTGTTTGCTTGGGGGAAATCCTGTGAATCAGTGCTTGGTATCGATGAATCGGATGGGTGTGCAGAAGCTCTTCTTTCAAGATGATGTCTTCTGCTATACGGGACATAATGTATGGAACAGGGGAACTTAGTTGTACCAGTGAGATTGTAGCCATATTGGCATGTTCATTGTAAAGAAGTCAGTATATTCAGTTGTAGCCTAAAGGGCGAGTGTATACATTCAGTCGGCTATTTAAGAGCCTTGTAAACAGTTGTAAACTCTGTATTCCGCTGCGAGTCTTGTAAACAGTTGTAAACTCTGTATTCTGCTGCAAGTCTTGTAATCTATCTTGATTATCAATAAAAAGATACATTTCTATATAAATTGTGTGACTTCAATTTATCTGCTTAGTTCCGCTGCATTGTCGATGTTTTCTGAGAATTACCAGGAACTGTAATGGTTTTGTCTTGTACAAGTGCAATCTAGACTTGTACGGCATCACGCCCAGTGGCTAGTTTTCGATCCTCCGGGATCGGGGCGTGACATAATGGTATCAAAGCACGGCTTTACGTCCTTGGATTCCTATTCGATTTGTTTCGAATCAACGTTGCTACTAAGATGATTCTAAGCTGCTTCCGCGATGATTCAAAGATTGCTTCCGCGATTATTTAAAGTTGCTTCCGCGGTGAATCAAAGTTGCTTCCGCGAATACTCAAAGTTGCTTCCGCGATGAAGTCAAAGTCGCCTCTATGATGACTCATAGTGCTTCTGCGATTATTCTTGTTGCTTCCAAACTATTCTATGTTGTACCCTTGACTGAAAGTCCGTTGATCATTCTAACCTCTCACTGGGTGTTCCATACAATAAGTCTAAATATGTGGGCTGTGATATGTGTGCTTTGATGAATTTCTAAAAGATACCAAAAAGAATAACAATGATGCGATGCGTAAGTTTGTGATGTATGCTGGATGTCTTATGTGTGGGATTCTTTGAATCGATTGTTATGCAGCAATCGACAGTGGGTGATGGCATGGTATGTTGGAACAAAATGTGCATGGATTTCAGTGAATGGGAATCGACAGAATCTTGAGTCGATATTTGTGGTCAGCATAACCACTGCAGGATGGATAGTCCATGTTGGATGTCGGTTTGATGCGAAGGAATATTGTGTCGGAATGGCTTGAGCTCTGGGTGGTATATTGCATATACCCTCATCGTGATAAGATGTCCCTTGACCCTTGATGTGTTTATGATTTTGTGATTGCGTTACCTATAAGGTATTGGATGGTATCGAGTCGTAGCTGAGCTTACGATTTATGCATGTTGGCTAGGCGTGTTCCTTGATTGTTAAGTTGGATGACCCGTTGTGAGATTTTGATGTGTTCGGGTGAACCATCGCTAGACCTTGTCGGTTAGTATTATGTTGGGTAATAAGAGAATTGATGATATGAAATGATGCCTTGGTTGGGAATGAAATGAGTTTCAGATTCAAGCGAGTACTTGAATCAGTTGGATAAAAGGATGGTAGGCTTGGTAACGATAGTGTGGTGTTGCTATCGAATGATTTTGCGGGAATAACTATGGACCGAATATTGAACGATGTTGGAATTGAGTGAAAGAAATTACATGTTGGATATCGATAGAATTGATGGTAATGTTAGGCTCTTATCGGGATGTACGAATGATTTAGATGATGCAGAGAGAGTTGCATCGATCAACGACCGAAAAGATTTAAAGTGGGCTTGAGGAATAGAGGATCTTAGCACGTGGTGCAGTGTGCTTGAGAGAATTTGATGTGTTCCGAATTAACAAGTTATGACCCTTGACTATTTTGAGGCATAGAGAATGGGTACTTGTCCCTTGATGTACGAAAGAGTAGCTGTTCCTTACGAGAGTCGAATGGCTGGAATACAAATAAGTATCGAGGTGCAGCGATAAGTAATAGACCCTGTTAGTGGATGTTGTTGTCGCATGAATAGCAAGTTTGGTAGAATATAGAATTGTTGGATTGTGACTTAGCCGATGAGTTATGTCATGTCCACTAAGATGACCGATATATGATGCGAATGCTAAATGATTGGTGCTATAGAGATTTAGATCGGTGCATGAATAGTAAATCTTTTTATGGGATCACAAGGAGGTGATGCAAAACTAATATTGGTGGTTAACGTGAATTGCTAAGAGATGACCGTGTTGGTGTTAGAAAATTTATAAATGATGCCTCGGAAGAAATATGATTATAGTTGCCTTATTTTTGTTGGTTAAAAGAGTACGGACCGTATCGATGATTTAAGAATGTGGGAAACGAATATGTCGCGAAGAGACCGTAGGAAAGAGATCATAAGTGATAAAGTATTGAGATAGCAATGTCGGATGATGATTCAGAATAGTTGACCCGATTGAATAGACATATGAGTACGATATGAGGATGCAAGTCAGATTGAACAAGTGATGCTATGTCTATGCAAATGGAAATTGAAAGTTGAATATTCTATTGAGGAGTTTTATATGATAGCTTCGAGATTGACCCATAGAATTGTGGGATAGAATTGTTGGATAGAATTGTCGGATAGATTTGGTCGGTTGCGGGTAAGTCTAGAATGAGACTTCGTGGGTATGACTCGAGTATGAGTACGGGTAGGAAGACTTGACCCTAGAATGTCGGTTGATTGCTTAGAGTGTTGGTTGGTTGCCTAGAGTGTCGGTTGGTTGCCTAGATTGTTGGTTGCTTGCTTAAGTCTCAGATTGGTTGGCTATGTTCTTCAGTTGTCTGTGTTGGGTATAAGTTCATAAGATTGGGGTGGCGTCCCATGTCCCTAAGTTGGTCAGGACCATAGAGTTGCCCTATGTTGAGAATTGGTTGCCTCTAAGATAAGAGATAAGTATGTCCCTGATAGCTACTCATCTCATATGGGTTAGCTGAATGTCTGGTTTAGGTTAGATTAGCTGACCGTAGAGACTTGATTTGTATGCTAAGTTGACTATTGGAAAACCGTAGGATGTCCCTATTGGTGTTGTATGAATATAGTTGGAATGAATAAGATGTGTTGGAAGGTAGGCTTTGGAATGGAATAGATATTTGGGAAATTTTGATGTTGTAATGTTGGATGGGATGACGGATCATGTTGGTTTCGGAAATTGAGTTGCCTTGGTTGAAATGTTGGGAATTGTTAGAACTGGTTGGATTGGTTGATTGATATTGAGCTGCGAAAATTGTTGGTAGTGCTTTGAGATAGTTGGATAATTTCATTGACCGAATCAGAATTGAGGATAAGTGTAATGACGGAATTGGATAGTACATGTAGCCGAGATCGGCGAGATGCGAATGTGAATATGAATGACCCTCAGAATTAATGTTGCTGGAATATGATAGTTGCCTATGCGAGAGGATAATATTGTTGGCTTGATCAATACGAAGAAACATTTGAGTACAATGAGAAATATTACTAGAGTGGGATGATGGTACAATTTGATGGATGAATCAGGTTCGAGAGAATTTATGAGTTGCAAACAATGTGTATGGATGCGAACGATGATGAGTACAAGATTTGACCGATGAGAATCGGGGTATCGAAATAAAATGTTGCTATGGGATTTATCAACTTTGGTGGCATGGATGACAATGAACTTGAAAGGAATACTTGATACATCTAAGTTTGAATATTTTGAAATGTTGGATCGGTTGAGAAAAATTTATCGATTGGAATCGGCGACATCATCGTCTTAGTAATTGGTTGGAATATTGAATAAACAAAGTGGGATTATACGAGATGCTCAAAAAGATTACTGATGTTCGAAAAGGAAGGTACACCGTAGCTCGTTCGTTTTCTCTATCACTGAACTTGGCTGAAGTGCATGTATTTCGGGGACGCCTAAAATATGTGTATGATTCCGACTAAGTGATATGCTGAATACAAACGAAGCCACGGGGAGGATTATTATGTGCTAAGGATTTGCACGAGTGTCGGAGGAAAGATCAAAGATGGTAAACTATGTTGAATCAATTGAGATGCTGTAACGACGGTACATTACTTGAAATCAATCGAGAGATTGCGGAGAATATTAAATAGTGCAAGTTGATTGTTGAGAAGTTTCATGAAAAGTCGGTTGAAATTTTGGGGATGAGTTTTGTTTTAAGTTTCGAGGACGAAACTTTTTCTGGGTGGTATATATTGTAGTGCCCCGACCCGCAAGATGCCTTATGTTGGATGGTGGGTTCGATGAAGCCTTGTTGGATTTGGGATTATGCGAAGGATCACTTGGAAGACTATGCGATCGTGGCGGAATCGTCCTATGAATGTGAGTAGTGTTGAACCCTTCAAAGATCCTTTAGCTTCACGCTTAAAATAAGGATGAGTATGCTATGTTTCTTATTGTGTTGCTCAATAACACCTTGCATGGAATTTGGAAAAATAATGAAATAATAATCACCTGAACATAAACTGTTGTGGCTAAATGAATTGTATGCTTGTACAATGTTGCGATGAATTACATGACAGGTGAAGGCAAAGTCCCAAATACTTGGGCGGTGAGTATATCGAGCGTTGGCGCAATGAATAGATGGCAATACAGATGTTAAGACCCAAGAACTGGGCAGTGAGTATGCTTGAATTGCATTCGAACGAATGAATGCTAAACAGATGCTAAGTCCCAGGAATTGGGCGGTGAGTACATTGAGTTTGGTTGGAAATGTTTGGTATCAAAGATGTGGCAAGGCATTGGGTAACAACATTCTATTATCCTGTCGCCGATGTAGAATGTTGATTACGCCAAGACCCTGGATTGGGCAGATGATAATGTGAGCATTGGCTCAAGGCAAGATGGCTAGATGGCAAGATGGCAATACGAATGAGAATGATAGTTTTGCTTAGTTTTCTTATCATGCATTATATGTTTTCTTCTTAGATAAGTTGCATATAGTTGCATGGTCATGGACAACTTGTCGACAAGGTGGTTTCTCGAACGGTATTCCTGGGCCATGGAACCCGGTTCGTCCTAGGGGAAACCAATGCCGAAGTAGTGGCAGTGCTGAAGTAGTAGCACGGTATACAGGACTTGCAGTGGGGCTAGCTACCTGCACTGGCAAGGGCTGTATACCTGTAAGACGGTCCAGGATGGCGTGTCGCCAGTGACCTTCATATAGATAGGTCAGGTGCTAATGATGTCTTATGCAGGCAGAGTAAGTTATTACTCAAATACAGGGAAGGATGTCGGCTGTTGGTAAGAATCACCTGAACGGTGATATTCATATTGAATCATGATATTGTTTCTAACAATGTTTTGTGCAAGCAGAGTAAGTATTATAAATGTACAGGGATGGCTACACGACCATGGGTAAGAATCACCAAAGGGTGATAACAGTATACTTTAAATTATGTTGGCTATGAAATTTGCATGCTTTACTTCTTGTCGGCTATAACATGAAATTGACCCTAAGACAACAAGAAAGACCACTGTTAATAATGTTCTGTAACATGATTACTTAGTGTTGTCTTCTTAGGTGAGTTGGGCCAGCACCGCTCGCCAGTACATTGATGATGTACTGACCCACGTTGTGGGCAATATTACAGGTGTTTGCTTGGGGGAAATTCTGTGAATCAGTGCTTGGCATCGATGAATCGATGGGTGTGCAAAGCTCTTCTTTCAAGATGATGTCTTCTGCTATACGGGACATAATGTATGGAACAGGGGAACTCAGTTGTACCAGTGAGATTGTAGCCATATTGGCATGTTCATTGTAAAGAAGTATATTCAGTTGTAGCCTAAAGGGCGAGTGTATACATTCAGTCGGCTATTTAAGAGCCTTGTAAACAGTTGTAAACTCTGTATTCCGCTGCGAGTCTTGTAAACAGTTGTAAACTCTGTATTCTGCTGCAAGTCTTGTAATCCATCTTGATTATCAATAAAAAGATACATTTCTATATAAATTGTGTGACTTCAATTTATCTGCTTAGTTCCGCTGCATTGTCGATGTTTTCTGAGAATTACCAGGAACTGTAATGGTTTGCCTTGTACAAGTGCAATCTAGACTTGTACGGTATCACGCCCAGTGGCTAGTTTTTGATCCTCTGGGATCGGGGCGTGACAACTATCAAGTCATGTCATTACCAAAAGTGCACCACAACGAGTCACCATCGTGTCAGGAAACAATTATTACGACCCAAGCATACATGTGGTAATTAAATATTAGAAGGGGCAAGGACTGAGGAGGACTCATGCGGCTCAGGAAAATTTGCCGCATGAAATTGCCATGCAACAGTGCATATGCGGCCAAGCAATTAAATATGCACAAATACATATGTGGCCTGACCATGCACAAAGCAAATTTGCTTACGTGTCCAATATTTAATGGCCAAGGCAAATATGCATAGGCGGCTCAGACTAATAATCTAATGGCTTATGCGGCCAGGCAAGTATTGGAGGGGTGCATATGCGGCTAGGTAAATTTGAGTTGACCATATGCGGCCAAGTTGGTTTCCTTATGCGGCCAACAATGGCCAATGGCCTTATGCGGCCATGATTTGTTAGCAAGCAACCATTAGCAACTATTAGCAAGTGACAACATGCATGTAACAGCATGCAAAAGCATGCGGCCAAGCATGCAAGCTTGGCCATTAAATATATTAATATTTCTTTTATGCATGCAAAAGCATGCAACATAAGTATGCAACTAAAGGCCATGCATCAAGCTAAATGCATGCAGATGCTTAACTAATGGCCATGCATATTTAATGCATGTAAATTTAATGCATGTACAAATGCATATGCGGCTACAAATTGAAATGGCCATGCGGCCACTTAAGAATTCCCATGCGGCTCACTTTAGTTTCCAAGCAAGAATGCATATGCTAATGCATTTATTGCTAATGCATTCCTAAATGATTGAAAAGCCATGCAGCCAGGATTGTTTCCTTATGCGGCCGAGCTACTGTATGTAAGAAAAAGGGCCACGCAATTAATGCAAAAGCTAATGGACATACAATTAATAAAGGGTCTTGCGGCCAACTTTAATTTAATGGCCATGCGGCTCAGACTAAAGCCAATGGCCTATGCGGTTCAGGTTGCATGCAAATGCATGCAAGCTTGTAAGCAACTAAAATAAAAGGACCATGCAATAAATAATGCTCATGCGGCCAGAAGCTAAAAATGCTCATGCGACCAGAAGTGAAATTAATGGCTCCCACAGAGAACATGTCCATGGAAAATACCATGGCCTCCATGCTCCTCCAAACAACATTAGGAACCCAAATCCAAACTCCCGTAGGTCAAATTTGGACAAAATGGAATTCTCTACAACATGGGACCATCAACTAGCAAAATATGCAAGTTTGATAGATCAAAAACTCCTGAAAACCAAAATATCACAAAGCTAGATTTACAAGAAAATAACCATGAAAATGAAAAATGCTAAGTACTAAAGTGGGTTAGAAACACATGAGGAAGACAATGGAACAATAAAAATGGAATTCCTCCATGAAGCAAGGTGCACTTGCCTAAGCTCTCCACTCTCAGGTTGGTGGAGAAGTAATGGTGGGGAAGAAGAAGAGTTAATGAAGAGAGAGAAATGAGTGGAGGTTAATAAATGGTAATGGTGGTGGTAGGTAGGTGGGTTGGTTCTCAACCAAAACTGAACCAAGCCTAACCAAATCAAGCCGAACCGAACCAAGATGAACCAAAACCAAGCAAGGAGACATGAAAATACGAAACAAAATACGTACACGAATACCAAAATACGTAATACGAACCATGGGCATTACAACTCTACCCACCTAAAAGAATTCTGTCCTCAGAATTTTAATCACGAGGCTAGAGAGGCAAGAACAAGCTATACTAAGCAATCAATCAAACAATCAATCGTGCAAGCAAGGAATATGAGGGCATGAGGAAGAGGAAAGACATCCTGCTAGGAACCTCTCTGTCGGTTTTGAATCTGAGCTCAGACCTGGGCATACTGTTGCGGTCTCTGCTGCTGGAATGCCTGGGCCTGCGTCGGCAATGGCCTCAGGAACGGGTACTGCTGCTGCTGGACTGGTGCTGGTCCCCTAACTGAAGGACTAGAGAAAGCTGATGATGAACTCCCCCTGTTCGAGCAGTTCCCAACCCTGTGGTCCGGGGCACCACAAACCAAGCACAAACCCTGTGCTCTGCGACACTCCGATACCACAGGCCCTGGCTTTCCGCAGTGTGAACATCCCACTGCGGAAGAATGCTTCTGCTGCTGAGGGTGCGTCGGGGCTGAATGCTGAACCGACGTTACTGAGGCCACCCGCCTCGGAGCTTCAATAGTCAAGGCCCTGGCTGCCGGGGCTGGTGCTGAAGATTGATTCATCTGGCTGTGGGATCGCTTCCGACCTCCGGTCCTATCCATGATCCTCCGGGAGGTATACTCATGCCTCCTAGCTGCTCTCAATACCGCATCAAAAGTCTGATGTTCAAACTGCTCCATTGTCGACAAAATCTCGATATGGAGCCCCTGCTGAAATTGGTGAGCTCGGTCTAATAATATCCTGATGAGACCCACCAAAGTGCCATCATCAGACTCTGCAGGCTGAACTGGCTGAAGTGGTGGCTCTTCTCCAGTAGGCACGACCCTAGAGGCTACTCCTGAATGCTGGACTTGATCTCCAGGTTGCTGCTGTCCATGGAGGTGCTTCGTCTTGCTGATCGGCAGGTCCAGGAACAATGCCGCTGAAGAAGACGACATAGGGAACAATAAGGAAGGAACAGACAGATCAACGATACAAACATGTGATCAGGACAAGAATTTTAGGGATTCAGAGAATGCGAACAGAGATCAAGGGCGAGTACTGATTGAGACATCTATTCGGTAAGCCCTCACATATCTTGATTTACAAGACCTGCATGGGCCACCACTAAAACCATGTCACGCCCCAGAACCAGAACACTGGAGAGCGGGGGCAGACATAGCCAGCTACGTGTAATAAAAGGGAATCCACTCCACTATACGGTCACGGCTGTCTAGATATATGAGAGTTTATCTACAAGTCAACAGTCTCTTAAGGTCATGAACAGGCCTAGTGTCTCAATCACAAGCAAGAAAATAAATGTTACAAGATGTAAGATCACCAAATATACAATAGTAAGGCGTCCCAAACATTACATATTCAGTTGATCATGAAGCTAGTCGTTACAAAATCTGAGGACTAGCAAGAGTTTCAGTCATACATGATCAACCCTAGGATTTGTCAATCATGTTACAGCCCGTAGGCAGACAGTAAGTAAATATACACGAGCTAACACGTGCTCGATCGCCGGCTAAACGCCTCAAAAGAATATTTTTACAATAGAGTAGGAGAGCCAAAATAAACCCACTCGTTGCCAGGGTTCCGTCTAGTGGTCACCATCTGGCTGAAAATCGGTAGATCCTCTGGAGCTGCTCCAAATCTGGCCATACAAAACCAGCTGGGTCAGATCCCAGAAAAAGCAAGTGCCACAAAGGAGGCTTCACTTAAGAACTAAAACCAGCAAATTAGCACAAGAATATAATTACATAATAAAAGACAGTAATTAAGGAAAAGCATGACAGGTGATATACGATGAGATAACCATGGGACTATTCAGATAACCAGGTTACAACCCGTAAACCAAACAAGGACCGGGGTTGTAATCCTTCGTCTGAACAGAACTTGGTTTCTCCCACCATTTATAGGCAAGATAAAATAAGAAATCAGGTCACGTAACAATCTTGTACAGGATCAAGACAAGACTAACTGAGTAAACTCCATCCAACATTTCACGGCCAAGCAATAAATACGACTTGATACTTTAACTAACTAGGGTTATCACAAGCCTTAGTTACTAGCAATATGGAATGAGATGTTCCTCCAGCCACAAGTCCTGCAGCTGATCCAGGTTATCCGGGCGACTTGGATTCATTAAACAGTTATCAAGAATTGTTAGGTGTGCCCCACATGACAGTGGGCTGGAAATGTGCCCTACTCGGCGGCAGACTACTGTAGAAGCATGGAATTTCACAACCAAAAGCCCATGCGCCAGACACTACATCGCCAGAACTCAGATGAAGAACTTCACAGTAAAGTCAATAACTATAGACATTTGAAGAAGGACTTTTTATTTATATAAAAGTCTATTACATGTCTAGAAAAGGCTGTACAAAGGAGAATTCCTACAAAGGAAAGAGCCTAAGTCTACAGCCAGCGGCCATCATGCGCCTTCAGATAAGCGCAGCAACCACCATGCACCACCAGATAGGCGCAGCATCACTATGCGCCACCAATAAGGCGCAGCAGATATCATGCGCCTCCATCCAGGCGCATCCCATCATCTCTTCAGCACCTCAGTTATGTGCATCCCTTCAGCCAAATTCTTCAGCCAGGCTCACCTGCCGAGCAGAGCCCAGTTATGTGCCGCTCTTCCAACCAGGCTCGCCCGATAAATGCTTCGACACAAAGCATTTAACCCTCTGGCTGGAACCAAGGAAGAGAAGAGCACCGCAAATGCTGTGCCAGGGGAGGCTTCGAAAGATCCTCCAAAGCCGAAGGAAGACCGTGATCGAAACATGGCTAAAGGAGCAGCTTTCGACACGATCAAAGTGGGGAAACCCCACTTTGCAGGAAGAGAGAGCCTTGCACCGCCATTCCGATCTACGGCTCTTCCGGAATAACGGAGACGAGGCTCGAGCATCCTTATCTTTGGATGCAACAGGCACCTTCCGCCTGCCTCAGAAGCCCTCGACTCCGTCTTTTGGATGTAACAGTCACCTTCAAGTGCATCAAAGATAACACAGCGTCTCATCTTCACCTCGGGAGCACTTCGTCAGCAGAATGCACCCGTATGTTCAACATTCATATTGAAGTACGTGAGGGAATGAGAAGCAAATCTTCTCTCCATGCCACTATTTATAGGCCGGGCAGATCAAACCCACGCGCCAAGTGGATGGCCCTCCGAATTCCGTGCAATGAATTTACATTAAATGGATGAACCGGATGCCTCGAATTCAGCCAAACGGCTATTTATAGCACTCGAAGAGCGAGACAGCCGCATCATTAAAAGACATGTCCGATGCACTAGCCAGACAGCGCATCACACGGACGCGCCCTTCGGCGTTAGGCGCATCACACAGACGCGCCCTACAGTACTCGGCATTACAGAGGGTGCGCCCACACATCTCCATACCGAGTGGAACGCCAACCGACGCGCCCACTCAGCTGTCCATCGAACATCACCAACATTAAATGCTGAACTGACAGAGTTGGCAGCACGCCTCCCAAAGTCTGAACAGTTGACAGCTTTTCAGAAAACGAAGCGTCGGCAACGTCAGCATCATCATGACCTTGTTCCGACGGCTACTGCCACGTGGCCACTCCACCATCAGCATGCGCCTCTACGACCATGCGTCCAAATCAGCATGCGTCTCAAAAGCCATGCGCTCAGACTGCTCTCTGATCCCGAAAGACAGAAGGAAAGTCGCCTGCATGCGCCTCAAAAGCCATGCGCCCCAAATGGTTTGTAACTCCTAAAGGTTATGAGCCGCAGCCTCCTCCTGCGCCCAATCCAAGGCGCAGCCCACCAGATCACTCCTCTCCACCAAATCCGAGATCTTCGAACCATGAGTCGACGACACGTGTCTTTTGACTCAATTCGTCCAAGATTTCAGCAACGGAAAGATCTTCTCTCTGCTACGTGCCGGCTCACAACAGCAGTATGAAGAGTTCTCTCCCTCGATCAGGGCACAGCATCCATGCGCCTCCATCAGCAACCTCCACGTGGCGTTCCCACACCGGCGCATCCTACATGCGCGCATGAGCAGCCAGCCTACAAAACTATAAATAGAAGGGTCATCTCCTTCACACACACACACACAGAGACTCAGAACAGAAGACTCACAACACAGAGAGAATCACCGAGAGGCAGTTCTAGACACTCAACGTCTTCCTCCTCTCAGCAAGCTCCAGCACCCAGAGCAATCCACACCTTCAGAGAACCGATAACCGTCGTCAGCCGGTCAACGGAGTCAACGCATTACCACTCGCTCCATTGGCACTAAGGACCCAGCTTAAACAAAAGTGTACTCCTAGGACTACATCTAAGTCCTATATTGTATCACTGTTCTGTTTGTTTAAGATTTCAATCAAAACAATTTTAATGGCAAACAAGCTGGCGACTCTGCTGGGGACCTCTTTCTCCTCTACCGAGAAAGTCGTGTCACAGGCCGACGACGTGAAGGTGGGCTCCTCCCACAAGACGCTGGTAGTGCGCCTCAATCAACAGCCGTACGAGGAGTTCATTTCTGAAGGAAGTGCGAGTCCTTCGAAGCGGCTGTCGAAGCCGAAGAAGACCCGCGCAGTCTGGGTGCGCAAAGTCGACGCCTCGGGCACCACCGTTGAAGGGGATGCGCCCGTCCAGCCTTCCCTTCCTGTTGACGTCCTCAGCAGTCAAGGTGCGCCCGCTGATGCAGCGCATCTCTCGGGGAAGCGTGCGGCTGACCACGTTCCCCAGCCATCTTCCTCTCAGGCGAGGAAGATACGTCGACGGAGCAGGGGCGCAGCCAATGCCCCGCGCATTACTTCTGATGCGCCACAAAGAGCCTCTGTCTTTGACAGACTCACTCGCTGTAACGGCGAGGAGAATTTGGATGCTGAGTACTATACGCCCCAGCGGGCTGGTACGAAGAAATCCAAGGCGGCACGGGCCATGCGCCACAAACGTGCTATGCCAACAGCCGGCCAGAGGCACGCGCTTACAATCACACGCGCTGCCGATGGCAAGCTGTACAAGGTTGACTCAAGTGCTCCTGCACCGACAACGAGTCGACCTTCAAAGTCCTCATCTCACTTGGGCGCATTCACTGCGTGCACAACCAAGCCGAGAGAGGCAAACTCAGTGGTCTTGAACTCCCGCGCCTCCTCTGGTTGTGCGTTTGAGGTCCGTTCAAGTCACTTCAAATGCTGTGGTTCCCCCACTACTGATCGTGATGCCTGCTTGGTATTAGATCAGGGGGCGCAGCACTCACCCGACCACCCCGGCGCTTGGCCCTGCCATGCGCCTGAGAGGGGTGTGAGGGTAGCACTCTCCTCCAACGACTTGCGCAACGTGATCACTCACAAGCGCCGGTCAGGAGAGCTGACCAACAAGCACGATGCGCCTCTCACGGGGCACACTTGTGCAGTGGTCACCATCAACTGCTGTTGCAAGACGGCAGAACCGCCAAAGCAGTCGGTCTTCCAACGGCTACAATCATCGACACCCCTCCGACATCGCCTTGGGACAAAGGTGTCAGCAGAAGAGGAACTAAAGATTGCGTCATACAACGTGATCTCCAATTCCTCATCTGTCCGGAAGACGACTGCCAATTCCTCGTCTTCATCTAAAAGCCAGTCGAGGAAAACCAAGGCAGCTGTCACAACCTCTGGGGTGTTCGAAGGCACTCGGTCAAGGAAGAAGTCCTTGGAGGAAGCTGGGGGTAGCCAGACCCTTGTTCAGCCTCCTTCCGAAGACGAAGATGTCCAAAGCACAGCTGCGGCGGATCTTCATCAAGGCGAAGATGGCCTCCCTGAAGCCCCTCAAAATGACGATGTCCTCCAGGACACCGCCGGGGGTAGTGCTGAAAACGAAGAGGCCCTTCAAGACAGAGGTGAGGGCAAGTCAGGCCCTTACAGATGCGCCTGTCGAAGACGAACTCCAGAATGTGGCTGGGGGTGGCCAAACACCAGGAGAAGTAACTCCCCCACATGAAAGTGAGACTGAGAGCGAAGCCTCAACTAATCCATCCACTTCCGGCCGTGTCATGACAGTATACATGACCGGGGGTGATCTTGAGGCTGATGCGCCGCCACAGGACATTGTCCAGCGCATAGACTCGTTAGAGGGAGGACTCAAAACTCTCTCTGCCTCAATGCAAGCACTGACTCAAGCAGTGTTTGAGATGCGGTCGGCCTTGATCAGGACACCTTCAAATGGTCCCGACCCAGGAGCTAATGGAGAGTCGAGTGTGCCCCTCCAGCGGACACCCTCAGACACAGAAGCACCCCGGACATCGGAGCCCTCAAACGCTCCACTCCAGGTGGTACCTCCTTCCCCGGCTCCTAGCTCCACGGAGGACGTGGTTGAAATGATCAAAGATCTGCGGGAGCGCTTCGAGTCCAGGAACAGGCAGGAGGAACGCCAGAAGATGGGCATTCCCCAGCCTTATCCACTTGAGTGGAACAAGGTGGTTTATCCCCCAAAGTATAAACCACAGACACTCACGCCGTATGACGGGAAGGACTCTCCACGACGGTACTTGACGTACTTCCAGTCGCAGACAGGGCATCTTCCGAAGGAGGACGCGCTCCTCACCAGCATCTTTGTTGGGGCCCTGAAAGGGGTGGCGTATGACTGGTACTGCAGCCTCCCCGACAATTCCATATCGTCCTTCGACGACCTGACACGCCTCTTCCTCGACCGCTTCTACGACGGTGGGAAGGACATGACGATGGCGTCTCTCATTGAGATACGCCAGAAGGATAAGGAAACGGTTCGGGCATTCATCGAACGCTTCCGTCAGTCCTGCTTCAGGTTACCTCCAGGCATGCCAGAACATGCGCTTCTCTCCGCTTGCAGTATGAACATGCTACCTGCAGTAAAGCTCTGGCTTAACTCTACTCCCCCTCCCGATTGGAGCTCCCTAATCATTGAAGCTGAAGCTGCAGAGAAGAAGGCGGCCAATGCACGTCTTCTGGGTGTTAGCTTCCCCGGAGGTTCATAGCAAACCTCTTCGGTAAATGTCAACCCTTTACTCAGCTCATGAAGAAGGGAGTCTCTTATGTCTGGTCAGAGGAGTGCCAAAAGGCTTTCGACGACATCAAGGCTTACTTAACAAGCCCGCCAGTCCTAGTGGCACCTGTCGCCGGCAAACCATTCCTCCTCTACGTCCGTGCCATGGATCATTCCCTCGGCGCTTTGCTAGCTCAAAACAGCGATGCAGGCTACGAGCAAGCAATCTACTACCTCAGTCGAACACTCATCGGGGCCGAACACCAATACAACCCCGTTGAAAAGGAGTGCTTGGCTTTGGTGTTTGCCATTCAGAAGACTCGTCATTACGTCTCGGGCCAGACAATTCACGTCATCTCCCGAGTCAATCCGCTCAGAGTTCTCATAACAAAGCCAGGGTCATTAAACTCCCGGCTGGCTACATGGGCGATCCTACTAACACCATACAACATGGTGTTTGTCCCGCAGAAGGCAGTCAAGGGTCAGGCTCTGGCTGACTTTTTAGCTGCACACCCCATCCCAGAATCTTCAAAACTCTATGAAGACATCCCGGATGAAGTTCAAGAATCAAATGTCACTGAAGGAAGCCCCATTTGGCGGATGTTCTTCGATGGCGCTTCAAGAACGGGCCCCAATGGCCAAATCATCGCAGGAGTGGGGGTAGTCTTAGTCTTCCTCGATCAACTGGTCATCCAGCGCGCATACTCCCTTTCGAAGCCGTACAATGCACTCGTCATGGGACTCCAGCTAGCACAACAGCTGGGGGTGGATCATCTGGAAGCCTACGGCGACTCGAAACTCGTCGTAAACCAGATTCGGGGGCAATACGAGGTTCGCCATGAAGATTTGATCCCTTACCATGAAGTTGCATTGAACATCATTTCAACCTTCACTGGGTTCTTCATCGAACATGTGCCCCGCCTACAAAACTTGGAGGCTGACGCTCTAGCTGGCCTCGCAGCCTCATTGGCCGCGCCCCTTGGGACTCAACACTATGTCACGGTAACTGGCCGAGACTTGATTTGTCCCAGAAACAACCTATGTTTGCAAATGGCTCACGCCATGCCGACAAATACTGGGGTTAATGTCCGAGACTGGAGGTTCCCGTTCATCGACTTCGCTGTCTACGGAATCCTTCCAGAGGACCCGAAGGAAGCCGTCTCAGTCAGGAGACGCTCTCTTCGATTCTACTACGATACAGCCACTAAAACGCTGTACCGACGCTCCTTCGACGGGCTTCTCTTTCGATGCCTGTCTAACGAAGAAGCGGCCGAAGCTCTTCGAGAAGCTCATGACGGAACTTGCGGAGCTCACCAACCAGGGCCTAAGTTGCAAGATCGACTGCGACGTATGGGCTACTACTGGCCAACCATGGTTGCCGACGCAGTGGAATATGCTAAGAAGTGCCATGCACGCCAACTTCATGCAGACTTCATACATACACCATCTGAACCTCTACATCCTACAGTCGCCTCCTGGCCATTCGAAGCCTGGGGCATGGATATTGTAGGGCCAATCACCCCTCCTTTATCGAGAGGACACCGCTTCATCCTGGCCATCACCGATTACTTCTCCAAATGGGCGGAAGCAGTCCCACTAGCAGAAGTAAAAAGCTCCAGGGTGGTCAGCTTTATCAGACACCATGTCATTTACCGTTTCGGGGTACCTCGGCGAATCATCCATGACAATGGTCCTCAGTTTATCAGCCACATTTTCAGCAGGTTCTGTGACAAGAATCGCATTCAAAACGTGGCCTCAACCGCCTACAATCCGGCAGCAAACGGATTGGCCGAGGCATTCAACAAAACTATCGTCAGACTACTCAAAAAGGTCGTGTCATCCAACAAACGCGACTGGGACGAAAAGCTTGGCGAATGCCTTTGGGCCTACCGCACAACGGTACAGACCCCAACAGGCAACACTCCATTCTCCCTGGTCTACGGGAGCGAAGCAGTACTGCCTCTCGAGATACAGATACCTTCGCTCCGCGTGGCCATCACAAACGATCTCACAGAAGAAGACAATCAACGTCGTCGTCTGCAGAAATTGGAGGCACTTGACGAAAAGCGTCTCCTAGCTCAACAACGCATCGAACTTTACCAAGCCCGTATATCACAGGCTTTCAACAAGAAGGTCAAGCAAAGAACTTTCCAAGTTGGCGACCTGGTTTTAGCAGTCAGAAGGCCAATGGTGTTAACTCACAAGACACCAGGGAAGTTCGAGCCCAAATGGGAAGGACCTTTCATCATCGAGACGGTATACTCAAACGGTGCTTACCGGCTCGCCAAACCCAATGGGGACTTGTTCATGATGCCCATCAACGACAAGTTCCTAAAGAAGTACTACTCTTGACATCCTCCAAGACATGTATTTCCCCAAATAGCCTCTTTTCACAAAATCAATCGCTTCCGGAACCCAGCTGTTCCATGGCATCCTTCCGTAGAAAGATAACCACGTCCACATTACCTCTGAGTTGTCTCTCTACATCCTACAAAGCGGAACCTTACACTTCGTGAGCTTACGCTATCCTTCATGTTTACCACGTCCACATTACCTCTGAGTAAACATCCCGTACAAGCAACTCCTACGTTGTCGTACATTTGATCGCAGAACTTCCACGTCTACATTACCTCTGAGTTGTTCAGCGTATCCCACAGGATCATTCCTACCACGTCCATAAACACCTCTGAGTAGGAAGATTCTATCATTTGAACCTAATGATTGCCATGTCCACATTACCTCTGAGCAAACATGTTGGTTCCTTTATACTTATTATCTGTACCTAAAAACCAAGGTGCGCAAAAGATAATAGGTCCACATAAATCATCAAGTTCATGAAATTAAAAATGAACACATCAAAGAGATAGTGTATTTCTTTATTTTAAAAAAAAGGGGAGTACAGAAATACGCTATTTCCCTAGCAAGAGTTGCAAAAACACACAAAAAAGAAGAGAAGCTACAATCCCCGATCCTCCCCAGGGTGGGATGAGAGTTCTCTGACTCGACGTCTCAGGTCGGCAGTGCGAGTTTCCACAGTCGCCTGGACTCGCAGCTCGGCTTCTTGACGCATTAACCCGACAGCCTCAGCAGAAGTTTTACTCTCATACTTCTCATCAAGCTGTCGTCGTTGTTGAGCCAAAGCAAGGGTCCGCTGAGTAAGAGTCGTTTCCTCCCGCGTGTTCAGCCAGGACGCGCTCAGCCTCTAGTTGAAGTTGGGCCCGCTGGTCTTCAAGACGGCGCATCTGAGCGTCAATTCTGCGATGTTAGCATCCACCGCAGCTCGCTTTTCCGTCGTCTTCTTCATAGATTGAGACAGCTGCTCCGCCGCAGCCTCAGTCCCAGCCACTTCACGCTCCCAACTGCTCACCTCGGCTCGATGGGAAGCCTCGATCTCAGCCATCGACTTTCCTATCTCTGCATCTACCAAGACCGAGAGGTCATTTCGTTGGATGCGCTGCAGTTCCGCGAGCAGCTCGTCCAGCTCCATCACCGAAACCTCCAGAATTTCGGCCATATGGTCATGGCCCTGGTGAATGCGGATCAGCTCAATACAAGGCATTGCCAAAGCTTTTGCCGTCGCAAAGCTTCCCTTGGCATCTACCACTGCAGATACACCTTTCTCCAGCATTTTGTACACTCCCTCGACGAGGAATTTCACATACCCGTCGGCTTCCGCCAGCACCTGCGGCGTCATAGCAGGAGTTGAGGGAGCTACTACAGTTTGCGGACCGGAGGAAGATCCGCCGACCTCGATCTGAGAGGTTTGAATCTCGGCAGCAATAGGCTCTTCATCAACAGGGCCCAGACTGCTGGCCCGAGGAGTCAAAGGAACAGAAGGAGCAGGCATATGCGTCGTGATAGTACCCCAAGTGGAAGGAGCAACAGAGGGTTCCACACCCTTACCCTTCTCAAGACTGGAGAAATCACCGACGTCAACGGCTACCTCTTCCCCCGACATTCTATCAGCATCAGCCACCTCCCCCGGCAAAACGGGGAGGTCAACATTTATCTCTTGGCCAGCCCCAGGAGACAAGACTGGCAGAAGAGTCTCATTCTTCTCAAGTCCCTCTACAGGGACAGAATCTGTCGCTACCCGCCTGATCGGTAGCCATCTCTATGTCCATGGTTGAAGCCAAGGAAGGATTCGGCAATGATTCAGCCGACCTCCCCTCATCATGACCAGGAGGGGAATCAACCCTCTCCTCTATCCCCACTACTTCTGCTGCCCCCCGCAACAGACTCCTGCAGCTCCGGAGCGGTGTCATCGGAAGATGATGAACTCCATTCCTCTTCATCACCAGGAAGCTGCGCACTTGCTAAAACATGTGAAGCCTCCGCTGTGGCCTTCGCCACCTCGGAAGCTGCTGCACCCTCAGATTCCCTCCTGACCAGAACCTCCACAGTATCCTCCGGATCTTCCTCCATGAGAGACATCATTGTCGGCGGGATACGCACTTCAGACGAGCTCACCATCTCTTCTCGCCTACTCCCACCCGACTTTGGGGTACGAGGTTTTCTTTTTAGCGGCTCCTACAAAAGAAGGTGAGGCCTCGTAAGTGGCGGAACCAAAATCAGATTTAGTAGGATAACCTTACCTCTTCGGACGCCGAATCCGATGATACCGTCGGTAACGGTGCCTTCTTCTGCTTCTTCGATACAAAAGATTCAGCTCCTGTATCTGCACATCGTTTTGATCGATCGCCAGAGGGTTCTGCTTGTGATGCGGAGGCGGCACTCCGTTGACTCAACCCCTGACGGACGATTCGGTCGGGCCTTCACTGGCGTATCCCCAGTCGCTGCTAACTGGGTGCCGCCGATAAGGCTGGTCTCCCTGTCATATCCGGAAGGCGGGGCAGCCATAACGCAGTAAAATTTGGCGGCCGAGTAAAGAATGGGCGGCCGCGGATCGGGGACGGGCAACGTAAAACGAGCTCCGGTACATCCGGCATTATAGTAATGCCAAGCTCGTGCACCATCCAACAAACTTCCAACATACCCTAGGGTATTACTGGGGTTATCCAACATCATCTGAGCATAACCAAATTGCCGCGCAAAGCGGCTCGGCAAGTAGGATTCCAGGTAGCACTGATTCCTGTTCCGGTACACCAGATGGGACGGCCGAATACTTTGCAACCAGCGGAATCCCCATTGAGGCAGAGTGGTGGTACCTTCGCCCAGGTCCCTTAAATCCTCGTTGGCCTCAAAACCCAAATAGATGGGACCAACTTTGGTGATCTCCCAACCCTGAAGACGGGATAAAACCTTTCTACAAACCGGGACACCAGTATGCGACCAGCTCCTCCGATGGAAACGACGAAGGAATGCATCTCCAGCCCTATAATCTCCTTCCGAGCCTGGGCTCATCACACTGGGATGATGCAAAATCAGCCATCCCATCAAATAGTGAAACGGCAGTTCGGCGCGCGGGAAGTTATTGTTTCGGCCTCTGTCATGAATCACATTTCCAGCAAACTCTCTCAAACCTCGCTGCAGGTTACATACCATTGCGGGGAGAAGAGCCAAACGCCGACCGAAAACCAGCTTCACCGGCTGGCAGGATTAAGTTTCGGGTTACCCTCTCTACGGCACCGGATCCGCCCGCAAATACGCAATCCCGGAGCCATATCATCAGGTAGGATGCCAACACACCGCCTTGGGTGACATCCGATAAGCAAGATGCCAGAAGCAGCTGTAGGAGCGTGCATCTGACTGCTGGTCCTCACTTCCTCGGGGATTTTTTCTCCCCTAACCTGCTCATTTCGGACAACACTTCGCTACGAGAGAGCGCCGGTAGAGTGGAAAATTGTGAGGGATCCTCCTTGTCTTGTCTAAAGACATGATCTCTCCAAGCGGTCACATGAGGCTGCGTCCCGTTCCTATCCCGTCTCTGCATATAGTAATGATGACTCGCCACTTCCTTGAAGACGGCCGTCATCTCCTCAGCCCTGTCCCCCAGGACTTGAAATTCCTCATTGGTTGGAAAGTACTCTTCATAGGGTTCCGACCCCCAAGGGAGTTTTGACACCTCGTACATCTCATGAAGTGCGAACCCTAATTCCCCCACCGGGGTAAAGAAGGTCCCGGTATGGATATCAAACATCTCCAGGAGTGCGAGGAACATGTGCCTATTAAGGTCAACACCTGCCTGGGTAGCACGGATCGCGGCAGTCAACCCGATCTCTCGGAGCTCAGTTTGAAACCGCGACAAGATCCAGAGCGTCAATCCCATTTGGAGACGTAATGGCACCAACCCTCCACCCGAAACTCTCCTGTCGGGTAGGAACGTTCCATCAAAAACATACGATGTGTAAAAGTCGAAGCACTATAAGCAAACATATCAATGGGTACATCACTGAAGAGGCTCCCAGGACGTAAAGTCCGCCAAGTGTAAGAAGACCCAGACCTTACAACGGTCAAAGCATCCCTTTGGTCGGAAGTAGAATCAATTTGGATGACACCAGTCATCGCTCCCCCCTGAGAAGGGGTAAGCTCCCAAGACATTCTCCTCTGGGAAACGAGACGACAGAAGGACGTCAAAGGCCACTGACGTTCAAGTTGCTTAACAGTCATATGCACTCCATTCGCATCCGTTTGAGGAACCAATACGGCTGTTCACGGATTAGGGTCATTCTCTCAGGAGGCTGATCCAGCATAAGAACATCTTGAGCAGGGTTCATCACCCCCTCGTTATGCTCTACTCCCATTTGGTTGAAGGCAGCCTCCGAGAAAACTTCACTCAAAAGCGGGATTGCCATCGACACTAGTAAAAGATCAAAAAAAGTCAGAAGAGAACACACAAATGTGTCTAAAGGAGAAAACTGCGGCGCATCATCAGGGTTTGAACCCATGCGCGTCAGCAGTATAGCCTTGGCGCATCTTCAGGGTTTTGAACCCATGCGCGTCAGCGGAATAGCCTCGGTGCATCCAAGGTTTAAACCCATGCGCGTTGGCGGACAAAGACCACGGCACATCATTAAAGACTCAAGGCCTATGTGCGTTGGCGGGACAATGAGACTTACCAACCACCTCCGGCCGAACTTCGACAGGCCGACGGGGAACGACCGCCGTCGCAACATCCGCGGACTCTTTCGCTTTCTCCTTCCCCTTGCCGGCAGCGCCGCGAGGAGTCTTGGGAGCCATTCTCTCGAAGAAGGAGAAGTTAGGGTTTTGAAGAAGAAACTCTAAAGAAGCAGAGGCACAGAGAAGAAGAACTCTTTCTCTCTCCGACTCTTACCTATTTATAGGGCATGGTCGCACGCGTGAACAGATGACGTGTGATCTCAGCCGTCGCCTCGGGTTCTGTGAGGATAGCAGCAAATAAAACCAAAAGATCATTATTAATCTTTTCGGTTACCGAGGCACCATCATCATTAACTGAGAAGAGCATGCGCCCGAACAGGCATGCGCCCAGAAATCATGCGCCCTGACCTCCATGCTTCTTATTCAAAGTATTCCAAAACTTACTCAAAAGTTTTGAAAACTTTGAAGGGGGTCTTGTAGAAGCATGGAATTTCACAACCAGAAAGCCCATGCGCCAGACACTACATGCGCCAGAACTCAGATGAAGAACTTCACAGCAAAGTCAATAACTATAGACATTTGAAGAAGGACTTTTATTTATATATAAAAGTCTATTACATGTCTAGAAAAGGCTGTACAAAGGAGAATTCCTACAAAGGAAAGAGCCTAAGTCTACAGCCAGCGGCCATCATGCGCCTTCAGATAAGCGCAGCAACCACCATGCACCACCAGATAGGCGCAGCATCACTATGCGCCACCAATAAGGCGCAGCAGATATCATGCGCCTCCATCCAGGCGCATCCCATCATCTCTTCAGCACCTCAGTTATGTGCATCCCTTCAGCCAAATTCTCCAGCCAGGCTCACCTGGCCGAGCAGAGCCCAGTTATGTGCCGCTCTTCCAACCAGGCTCGCCCGATAAATGCTTCGACCCAAAGCATTTAACCCTCTGGCTGGAACCAAGGAAGAGAAGAGCACCGCAAATGCTGTGGCCAGGGGAGGCTTCGAAAGATCCTCCAAAGCCGAAGGAAGACCGTGATCGAAACCATGGCTAAAGGAGCAGCTTTCGACACGATCAAAGTGGGGAAACCCCACTTTGCAGGAAGAGAGAGCCTTGCACCGCCATTCCGATCTACGGCTCTTCCGGAATAACGGAGACGAGGCTCGAGCATCCTTATCTTTGGATGCAACAGGCACCTTCCGCCTGCCTCAGAAGCCCTCGACTCCGTCTTTTGGATGTAACAGTCACCTTTAAGTGCATCAAAGATAACACAGCGTCTCATCTTCACCCTCGGGAGCACTTCGTCAGCAGAATGCACCCGTATGTTCAATTCATATTGGAAGTACGTAAGGGAATGAGAAGCAAATCTTCTCTTCATGCCACTATTTATAGGCCGGGCAGATCAAACCCACGCGCCAAGTGGATGGCCCTCCGAATTCCGTGCAATGAATTTACATTAAATGGATGAACCGGACGCCTCGAATTCAGCCAAACGGCTATTTATAGCACTCGAAGAGCGAGACAGCCGCATCATTAAAAGACATGTCCGATGCGCCAGCCAGACAGCGCATCACACGGACGCGCCCTTCGACGTCAGGCGCATCACACAGACGTGCCCTACAGTACTCGGCGCATTACAGAGGGTGCGCCCTCACACATCTCCATACCGAGTGGAACGCCAACCGACGCGCCCACTCAGCTGTCCATCGAACATCACCAACATTAAATGCTGAACTGACAGAGTTGGCAGCACGCCTCCCAAAGTCTGAACAGTTGACAGCTTTTCAGAAAACGAAGCGTCGGCAACGTCAGCATCATCATGACCTTGTTCCGACGGCTACTGCCACGTGGCCACTCCACCATCAGCATGCGCCTCTACGGCCATGCGTCCAAATCAGCATGCGCCTCAAAAGCCATGCGCCTCAGACTGCTCTCTGATCCCGAAAGACAGAAGGAAAGTCGCCTGCATGCGCCTCAAAAGCCATGCGCCCCAAATGGTTTGTAACTCCTAAAGGTTATGAGCCGCAGCCTCCTCCTGCGCCCAATCCAAGGCGCAGCCCACCAGATCACTCCTCTCCACCAAATCCGAGATCTTCGAACCATGAGTCGACGACACGTGTCTTTGACTCAATTCGTCCAAGATTTCAGCAACGGAAAGATCTTCTCTCTGCTACGTGCCGGCTCACAACAGCAGTATGAAGAGTTCTCCCCCTCGATCAGGGCGCAGCATCCATGCGCCTCCATCAGCAACCTCCACGTGGCGTTCCCACACCGGCGCATCCTACATGCGCGCATGAGCAGCCAGCCTGCAAAACTATAAATAGAAGGGTCATCTCCTTCACACACACACACACAGAGACTCAGAACAGAAGACTCACAACACAGAGAGAATCACCGAGAGGCAGTTCTAGACACTCAACGTCTTCCTCCTCTCAGCAAGCTCCAGCACCCAGAGCAATCCACACCTTCAGAGAACCGATAACCGTCGTCAGCCGGTCAACGGAGTCAACGCATTACCACTCGCTCCATTGGCACTAAGGACCCAGCTTAAACAAAAGTGTACTCCTAGGACTACATCTAAGTCCTATATTGTATCACTGTTCTGTTTGTATTAAGATTTCAATCAAAACAATTTTAATGGCAAACAACTACAAGTCCAACAATGGTGGCCGGGATAACGGGATCGCCTGTAACTGGGGAAATCTCTCATGACTACTGTATTATTCTAGTTATTAGCCTTAACCATTTTCAGTAGGTACCCCTGACCGTGGTACTCAGGAGTCCCTGTCCTAAACATGATGCAAGACAAGACGGGTTCATTTGTACAAGCACAATCGTCCACGGTGTCCAGGTTATTCATTTTATCAAGTCAGGTTAGTTGTCGCAACAGCATATCCAGGTATATCATGTCAGGTTTTTCTTGTCAAGAGTGCGCCACAGCGGGCTACTATCATGAATTATCATGTCAAGTTTATCATGTCAAGTTCACTGTCAGGAGGGCGCCACGTCGGGCCACTATCAAGTCACGTCATTGCCAAAAGTGCACCACAACGAGTCACCATCGTGTCAGAAAAAAATTATTACGGCCCAAGCATACATGTGGTAATTAAATATTAGAAGGGGCAAGGACTGAGGAGGACTCATGCGGCTCAGGAAAATTTGTCGCATGAAATTGCCATGCAACAGTGCATATACGGCCAAGCAATTAAATATGCACAAATACATATGTGGCCTGACCATGCACAAAGCAAATTTGCTTAGTGCCCAAATATTTAATGGCTAAGGCAAATAGGCATATGCGGCTCAGACTAATAATCTAATGGCTCATGCGGCCAGGCAAGTATTGGAGGAGTGCATATGCGGCTAGGTAAATTTGAGTTGACCATATGCGGCCAAGTTGGTTTTCTTATGCGGCCAACAATGGCCAATGGCCTTATGCGGCCATGATTTGTTAGCAAGCAACCATTAGCAACTATTAGCAAGTGACAACATGCATGTAACAGCATGCAAAAGCATGCGGCCAAGCATGCAAGCTTGGCCATTAAATATATTAATATTTCTTTGATGCATGCAAAAGCATGCAACATAAGTATGCAACTAAAGGCCATGCATTAAGCTAAATGCATGCAGATGCTTAACTAATGGCCATGCATATTTAATGCATGTAAATTTAATGCATTAACAAATGCATATGCGGCTACAAATTGAAATGGCCATGCGGCCACTTAAGAATTCTCATGCGGCTCACTTTAGTTTCCAAGCAAGAATGCATATGCTAATGCATTTATTGCTAATGCATTCCTAAGTGATTGAAAAGCCATGCGGCCATGATTGTTTTCTTATGCGGCCGTGCTACTGTATGCAAGCAAAAGGGCCACACAATTAATGCAAAAGCTAATGGCCATACAATTAATAAAGGGTCATGCGGCCAACTTTAATTTAATGGCCATGCGGCTCAGACTAAAGCCAATGGCCTATGCGGCTCAGGCAAGTTGCATGCAAATGCATGCAAGCTTCTAAGCAACTAAAATAAAAGGGCCATGCAATAAATAATGCTCATGCGGCCAGAAGCTAAAACTGCTCATGCGGCCAGAAGTGAAATTAATGGCTCCCACAGAGAACATGTCCATGGAAAATACCATGGCCTCCATGCTCCTCCAAACAACATTAGGAACCCAAATCCAAACTCCCGTAGGTCAAATTTGGACAAAATGGAATTCTCTACAACATGGGACCATCAACTAGCAAAATATGCAAGTTTGATAGATCAAAAACTCCTGAAAACCGAAAATACCATAAAGCTAGATTTACAAGAAAATAACCATGGAAATGAAAAATGCTAAGTACTAAAGTGGGTTAGAAACACATGAGGAAGACAATGGAACAATAAAAATGGGATTCCTCCATGAAGTAAGGTGCACTTGACTAAGCTCTCCACTCTCAGGTTGGTGGAGAAGTAATGGTAGGGAAGAAGAAGAGTTAATGAAGAGAGAGAAATGAGTGGGGGTTAATAAATGGTAATGGTGGTGGTAGGTAGGTGGGTTGGTTCTCAACCAAAACCGAACCAAGCCTAACCAAATCAAGCCGAACCGAACCAAGATGAACCATAACCAAGCAAGGAGACATGAAATACGAAACAAAATACGTACACGTATCCCAAAATACATAATATGAACCACGGGCATTACACCAGGATTTGAGGAGATTTTACTCTGACTATCAAAATATTTCACTCAGGGGGCTGTCCAAACCCTACACCCCCGAACCCCAAAAATTACTCTCATTTCTAAATTTCACTCTCTTTCTTCCAAAACCCTTCTTCTTCTTCTATCCATCTTCTTCTTCTTCTTTTCTTCTTCTTCTTCTTCACCATTTCCATTCTCATATCTCCATCAAAATTCTAGTTTTCTTCTCATCTTCTTCTTCTCCACCATTTCCATCGTCACCATCTCCATCAAAACCCTAGTTTCCTTCTCATTCCCAATATCGATAGCACCCAAAAAATTAAATAAATCCTAAAATGCATGGAAATAAAGCTTAAATACTTATTTTCTCACAAAGAATGCATGAAAATAAACTATAAAAATGCATATTTCACTATATTATCAAGATTGAAATAAACCCTAATTTTTTATTCGAAAATTTTGACTTTAGGACTGCCAGAAATTGTGGCAGTCCTGAAAGGAACTTGCTGTACAGCAAGTCCTTTCAGGACTGCCTCAACTTCTGGCAGTCCTCAATATGTCTAGGAGTGCCAGAAATTGTGGCAGTCCTGCTGTAGAACATGTCCCTTTCAGGACTGCCACAATTTCTGACAGTCCTCAGTACTTCTAAGACTGCCAGCAATTGTGGCAGTCCTGTTGTACATCGAGTCTATTTCAAGACTGCCACAATTTCTAGCAGTACTCAATACTTCTAGGACTGTCAGAAATTGTGGCAGTCCTGATATGAACCAAATTCTTCTACAACTAGGGTTTCTTCCATAGTTTTCTTCTACAACTAGGATTTCATGCATAATTCTTCTATTAAAAGAAAAATTGGTTAATAGACTAATAGATTTGATAGATTTGATAACCCAATTTATTCTACAACTAGAGTTTCATCCATAATGCCCAAACAAGAAGAAAAAAATAAATTAGGGTTTGGAAAAAGAGATCTGAGAAATTAGAAGAGAGCAAAAAATCAAAATAAAGTAGGTTTGAAAAAATTGATGTTTTTGTTGTTCTTGTTCTTGTTCTTGTTTTTCTTCTTCTTGTTCTTCTTCTTTTTCTTGCTGAAAGAGAGGAGAGCAAAAGAAAAAAAAAGTTGACTTACATACTCACATGTTGGTAGTCCTGAGTAATTTTTTCAATGACAAACTTGTAAATAAATTAAAATTTACTTTTGGCTAGTCCTGATTAACTTTGTATGTGCTCTTATAATTTGTCCAAAATAAGACGAAGAAAAGGGACTTGACCAAACATGAGACAGGCACGGCCGCTACGCCATCTCCTTGGTGTTTCCGTCTGGCCCTGGTGGCCTCATGCGACCCACACCACCACTAATCGTTTCCAAAATCTAATCCCAAACCAAAATTCTTCTCTTCTCCATCCCCATCAGCACCGGAACGGAACCATATATTCTCTGTGGGGGATTCGATTTCAATAGATGCAGCTTGCTCTGGGAACAATGACAATTGGCAAGTCAAGTTCCCTTCTTTCTTTTTTTCTTCTTTCCTCCTTTTTTTGCTTCAAGAATTTGCTAAAAATCAAATGCTGCTAATTCGTCGTCAGGGTCCGTTGTGACCACAAAGCACAGGCTGGTCTGCGCATGGAGGAACAAGGCGTTGCAGCTGCTGGCAGCAGCCTCTCGCTACAGCTCTGCAGCGCCGACGTCGTCGAGAGGTGAGCAGAAACCTCCTCTCTCTGTCAAGTTCTTGAAGGACAGGCGGATAGTTCCCGAATCGGACCCTCCCAGCACGAAAGACGTCAGCCTTCTGCACCAGTTCTTTGAGCAGAGGTGCACCCTCAGATTACAATTTCAATTCGTGTGTGTGGGGAATGTATATAGAGTTTTTACGATAATGTTCGATTGTACTATAACTAGATGAGATCGAGCTCGATGTGTTTGGCGCGCTCGTGGAAGAGCGGGTTGGAAGCAATTCGAAGAGTTGCTTGCTCGTCACACTATATGGTTGTCGTTCGAATGGGACACGAAGATCACGAAACTAAGTAACTTAGCGAAAGCAGTTAGAAGCTGCGGATATTCAGCCTCAACAGAAAAACGTGAAACTATGGATTTTTTTTTTCATTTCCACAATAGCGGGGTTGCAGGAATCCTCGATATTGAACAAGAAGCCCAATCGGAATTACAATAAGCACGGAGGATGAGATGACTCGGTGCATAAAGGAGAATTCCAGTATTCGGGGATGAGTTCAGTTCACATAGCTAAGTACCCAAATTGCAGTGAGCCGATATGGTTCTCGTGGTCGGTGCATGAATTGGCTGAGGTTGGCGATATAAACAACATCTGGGCTAGTGATTGGGAGGTAGAAGAGACAACCTATCAGAAGTCGATATTGAGAGTGGTCTAAAGAAGCTGGCTATCGATGTTCCATGGTAGAATCACTAGTCTCTCCAACCAAAATAATCATATTGGCAAGGGTTTCTACTTTCTAAGCTCTTTCCCTTTAAGAAAGGTAGATACCCTAGCCAGAATGGGCCACTTCCCAGCAAGGGAAAAACTTGAGAGGACCAAGATCTTTGAAATGAAATTTTGAATGCAAGAATTTCTTGAGTAGGCTTAGGCAATTCCATCAACAATAATAATTATGTCATCAACATAAACAAGCGCATAGTTACCAATGATCCCTCATTGAGCATTAAATAAGGAATAATCTACTTTAGATTGTGGAGCTGTTTAGTTGTCCGTAAATAAAAATTTCATGTAGTATTTGTTGCTGTAAGTGGTGTTGCAATTCATTGTTTGGTTGGATGTAGATGTTGTTGCGGGAATTAAAATTTATTGTTTTGAGTGATGTAATTAGCATGCATGGTTGCAACTTTTGTTGCGGTAAATGTAAATCCATTTTTTGGTTGTGACTTTATTTCATTGAATGAAGAGAGGATCATTAGAAATGATGTAAATGGTATTGCATTTGTTGTCGATAATGATGTTGCGGTAGTTGGAGGAAATGACGCAACATTTGTTATACGAATTTCACCATTTACATCAAATCAAACATTGGAATTGATAGAAATGATGCAACGAATATTGCATGTAATTCCAATTACAGTTGACCAAACATACGGCCCCTAAATGAAACCAACATCCAAAATAGTAGACGAGAATTGGTGAACCAATTTTGCAAATCTTGTTTGAGGCCATAACATGATTTGTCGAGATGACAGACACACTGACCGACATACGTCTCCTCTTTTTGGGCAAAACCTGTAGAATCTTCATGTATACCTCCTTGTCTAACTTGCCAGGAAGGAATGCATTGTTTACATCCAATTGATTAAGCAGTCAACACCGACTAATCCAACAAGAAGAAGACAACATACAGTCACAAGCTTGCAGCGTGAGTAAAGGTTTAGTTGGAAGCCAACATACCTCTTTCTTTTTGGGTGATTGCAGATAATGGAGATAAAACGGGTTGCCGATGGTCTCGGTGTTGGCTGGCATGATTTTTGACGAAGAACCATTGGTTTTGGCCATTATGATGGTTGGAAGAAATTAGGGTTGTGGATCAAAGTTATGCTCTGTTACTATGAAAAAGTGAAATTTAGCAAGAAAACAATACATTGTATTCCTTTATCATATGAACATATAGAAAGATTTACAACAATATTCAGTTACAGCATATCAGGAGATTTTTATTTTGTTTACAACGTAATTTGAATCGGGGTTGTTTGGTTGCCCGTAAATAGAAATACCATAAAAGGTTTGTTGAATGGTAAGCGGTGTTGAAGATAAAGTGCTTTCTTGCCTTAAATAATGTTGCAGGATTCAATCCAGTGTTTAGTTCGATGCATTTGTGCTGTAAATATAAAAGCTGTTTGGTTGGGTCTTTATGACACTTAATGTTGTTGAAAGTAGCGTTGCAGCCATTTTGGCTGCAAAGAAAGCTGCAGCAGTTGGGGAAGACCTTGCAACTTTTGCTGCGCTACCTCTACTTACTGCAAGCAAAATGTTGAAAATGTTATAAAACTGCAAAAGTATTACATCGGCACTATTTAATAGAAAATAAATAGCCTGTCGATTGTTGTTAACTTGTGTCTTCCCTTGTTCTTTGCTATCATGTTTGGTGATTTAACTCTTGTTGTCAATAAATTGCATCAGCCGCAAGCTTGTGGTGTTAACTGGAGCAGGAATGAGCACAGAATCAGGAATTCCTGATTATAGAAGGTTTCAACTTTTCTCTTAGTTTATCTTGTTAGCTCATAATTTTCTGAATCTGTTTACTTTAAAGCATATTAATGGAAACTATGATTTCACAGTCCAAATGGAGCTTATAGTTCTGGGTTCAAACCAATCACACATCAGGTAAATGTGCTGACTCCAGTTAGATATACTCGGACACGTTTTTTTTATTATTATTTCTACTACATCTCCTAATTTTTATTTTTTTATTCTCTTGATTTATTTGCTCTGTTTAATTGAGGATTCCTTATATTTAGTATAATTTAATTTAGGATTCCTTATATTTAGTACACTTTAATTTAAGATTCTCTAGTTATGATGTTTCCTTATTTATTTAGGGTTTCTACCTATAAATAATGTAAGACATTGTAAGGTTTTGGAGAAGTTGACTAATATTGAATTTGCTTTGAGCATTGAGTTATCTTTTCTAATTCTCTACATGAGGATTGAGGTTTTAGCCCTCGTTCTAATTCTCCTTTAGTGAAGATGGAGGTTTCAGCCTATCTTGGTTGTTGGTCTGCGGTCGGCGTTTCCGTGCATTTCCGTACTGTGTCAGATATTGTTTTAACATTTATTTGCATATTAAATATGCTTAAATTTTCTACTTCCTTCGGTGGTTGCTATTAAAGTCTGTGCCACCACACCAAAACTCTAGTGTTGCACTGAGGGTTAAGGGTTGTTGTATATTTACATTGTTCCTATACACGCCTTTACAAACGAATACCCATTTATGGGCTTAGAGCTGGATTTGCACAGTGGTGTAACTTCTGTATAAAACCCACTTAAAATGCTCCCAAAACTAGTTGAACATGGGTTGCTCACCAGAACTCTGGAATTGTGGTGAGGGTTCAAGTTATGATTTGTATTATTCCAATAGTAGCATATGATGTGCTGTGCACCTCCTGTCGAATTTTATACATGTGTATCATTCAGAGGAACATCTTCTTTCTTAGGTTTGGTGTTGTTCATTAGATTGGGTGCCATTGTCATGTGATTTTAATTTGCTTCATTCACTTTTTAAAATGGATTACCAGATAGGAAACCTAAGTTTATGAACTCAAATTTCTCGTAAGGGAATGCTATAGACTATTTTCCATCGCATGCCTATTAAAATGTTTTCTTTTACGTGAGAAGCGGTGAAAGACAAATTTCTCGCCGTGTTTTTTATCAAAGGGTATAAACATAACGAAAGTTCCTGGTTAGAGAGTTACAAGTACAAAACATGGGTCAAAACACAGAAGCTTGTGCGTGATACATAATCCAAAAGCCTCCACCCTCCAAACTGCCCAATTTCCTTATAAGTGTATGTTGTGGCTGCCAGATGCCGTAAGATAGATATTTATGCCGACATATGAGTGCTTGCAGGCATATTTAAGCATGTGTTGAACTGTATTTCCCCACCTCTTTTTGCAATACTCTGCATCTTTAAGTTTCTCCGTGACATGCTTGTGTTAAATAGGAGTTTGCCCGTTCAAGCCGTGCTCGCAGGCGATATTGGGCTAGGAGCTATGCTGGATGGAGAAGGTTCACTGCAGCACAGCCTAGTGCAGCTCACTTTGCTCTCGCATCTTTGGAGAAAGTTGGTCGAATTAATTATATGATTACACAAAATGTGGATAGGTGAATATTCTATTCCTTATCTTGTATTGAATTACTTATTGTTAGCTATGAATTTCTCGAACTAGCATAAATCTGAATCATGTTTCAGGTTGCATCATCGTGCTGGTAGTGACCCTCTTGAATTGCATGGAACTGTTTATACAGTAATTTGTTTACAGTGTTGTACTTCCATCAACCGAGATTTATTTCAAGAACAAGTGAAGTTCCTCAATCCAAAGGTATATTTTACATGCACATTTCATATAAGGAAGTGTTTGGTTATATTTAATTTGGAATTGGGATGTCAAGTTTATAGTAACATGTGCAAATGATCAACATTGTTCTAAGAAGCTGATACACCAGCCTGTATGGATGTTTTGATATTTGTTAATATAGTAGATGCTATGGACAGGTTTTTAAGCATATACTGGCTGGAATTGACATGTATTGGCCAACGTTAGAGGTTACCACATGATACCGGGAATTTCAGTGGTTTGTGTTGAATTTATATGATCATGTATCAAAACTAGACTAAGCCCAATTAGGCTACCTTCGCATCATGAGCTGGCTTTGTTTCTTGGTAGGATACATATATAGAGTTTTTTTGTTGATATCACTTGGGTTATCTTTAACCCCTATGATCAGGAGGTTAAGCAATCTCACCTAGTGTTGGGCTACTATTGCCTCCAAGCTGTGTACTTCGTTCACCAAGGACTGTCAGATCTGCCAAGTATAGAAATTAAGTTTAATTGATCCCTCAGAACTGTGCTTCTATACTATCATTTGTTATTTAAAGTCCAATAATTTATATGACTAAATGAGCAAAAAGTAAAACAGAAAAGTTTGTGACCATCTGGATTATATTTTCCATCTACCAGTGTGTATAAGAAATGACGTATTTCTGCAGTGGGCTTCAGCAATTGAAAGTTTGGAGTGTGGAGATCCAGGATCAGATAAGAACTTCGGTATGCAGCAAAGGCCTGATGGAGATATCGAGATTGACGAGAAGTTCTGGGAGGAAGATTTTGATATTCCCAACTGCCAGCAGTGTGGGGGAATGCTAAAACCTGACGTAAGAATTTTACTTTGTGATATAACTGTCTGAGAAACTGAGCAAAAGTTTGATCAATGAGTGGATTTGTCATCTGTATTTGTTCCTGTGTCTCAACTAACCATGTGGATTGGTTAGATTTGGGTGCAAAACACATTGTAGCTGACTGGCGGAATATGTACTGCTGAACTAGAACTAAGTCTTCATTTTGCTTATGGTAGAGAAATACTAAAGGTCCATAATCTGTCCCCACGTTCTAAGTGAACGACACAGTTATATGCTCTATTTTCTCCTAAACATGATTTCCAAATGAAATGCTAAAATGATTCCAAGTTTGTATTTTCAAGTATGCCTAACTTTATCAACTCAATTGTTCTATATTTGAGATGATTCACATTTTAAAAGTAAATTACCATTCTTCAGGTCGTTGAATAAAGTTGGATTAAGATTTAAGATGCAGTTCAGGTTAGGTCGATATATATAAGTGAACTTTTGTGGCATTTGGGATTACTTACATGTTCCTATTGTGTTAATTTTATTTACTTGTTCATTGTGTGCTACTACTGTTAGCTTGTATTGGCGATTTTTTCTGAATCATGAGATTGAAGCCAAAACCTCATGTATATTTTTTGAAGGTTGTATTTTTTGGTGATAATGTCCCAAAAGACAGAGCTGATAAAGCATTGGAAGCTGCCAAAGGCTGTGATGCTTTTCTTGTTCTTGGTTCATCTGTAATGACCATGTCTGCTTTTAGACTTGTCAGGTACATGTTAAAGATGTTAAATCTTTTATTCTTTTGTAGTTTGTTCAGTACTTATTAAAAACGGCCTTCAGTGTTAACTTCTCTGAGAATTCAATGTGCAATGTACATAAATCCAACCCTTGTTAATGTATTACATGAACACATGAAAAAGGACCTCCGAGCTTTGATGCCTGTAGTGCATCTCTTAATTATACTGCCAAAATGCACAGTTTTTTTTTTTTTTTTTACAAATTTCAACAACTGTTGTCACGACCCGATCCCAAATAATTGGGTCGAACCGGATCATGCCCAGCCTGCACTGTTGTGAGACGGCGGCGGCAGTAAGCTGTTCTATATGCAGGTATTCACAATAACATCTATACATTTGTCACAACTCAATATACGGAAATTTTAAAACTTCTATTCAACAATTGAAAAGTACAACTGGAATGAAAGAACTGAAATAAACTGCTGAAAAAATTAACAAAACTCCAAAACAACAAAACTAGAAAACTGGAAACAACTAGCTAAGCGGTCGGCTCGTCGGCCTCAGGTCCTGCGTCCTCCAAGGGGGACTCCGGCAACACCACAGGGTACAAAATCGGGTCATAGTAGCTATTGTACAATAGCTCAGCATCCTCAAAGTCACCTAAAATGTTGTCTCCAGTCAGGAGGGAGCAAGTACGAATATGTATCTCATATTTCAAGTAATAATGAAAAAGTGCAAGCTAAACAGTTGAAACAATATTTTTCAGTAGTTCTACAATAAAAAACAATGTGATTTGAATGTGTAATCGTCTATGACCAGCTTGGGTTATACAATAGCGTCCTAGCGACGCGATACGGCTTATCCCCATGTGTAAGAGGGGTAAGCTCGCACAATCCTGCAATATAGGGGGTATTGGCCATAAACGTTACACTATTCCCCCAATTCCCACAATCAATATCAATCAATATTTGAACCCTATGAGAGGGTTCCGTGTAGCAATGCGGTTTAAACATGCAGCTAGACAATTACTAAAAAAATACAAGAAAACATAACCGTAACTTGCCTCTGTTAATTGACTGGATCGAGAATGTGGTACCGAGGAGGATGTCAGGTTCGTCTCCGACATCCTACAGTTGAGAACCTTGGCTTAGAACCATAATGAAATCATTCTAGGTGTGCTAGTTACAATCTCTAGAAGTAGACCCTAGTCAGGTTTTAAGTTTATTAATTAATCTACCGGAAATCATCTAACGTCGCAATCTACGTTCGTTATTTTAATTAAATAAGTCGGTTATTGATTAATTGGAAAAATGGCAATTACCGGTTAATTTGGCAATAACTTTGTAATTTTTAAAATATATATAAAACTACATTTTTCTTTTAGTGATAAAATATGGACTTCGTTAACTTACTAATATTTTATTCAAGTTAATTTATCGTGAAAAATCTTATTAATTTTATACAAAATAATTAATACCTAAATTATAATTACGCGTCTAATAACGAAAACCAACTCAGAAAAAGAAAGTAAAAACCTAAACTACACAATACAGGGTCACAGCGAAATAAAATAGAAAACTGGGCTTATGTCCTTTACAAATTTTACATAAATTAATTAATCATCTAGGCGAGCTCTGAGTGCCGCGAACGGTCCAAACAGTAGGCCGAAGCCCTGCACCAAAAATACTAACAGCAGTACCAGTTCTAAAATAATTATAAATATAAATATAGTTGTAAAATGCGTCTCAAACTTGGTCCAAAAGTCATGTTGCTGGCTAGCCTCAACGTACAGGAAACCTGTAGTGTTTGCGCTTCGCCGAGGCTCATTCGACCGATATGGTCGTCGCCTAATTGGGATACGAAACTCCAAAAATCCACTTTCAAAACGACAAAACCACTTTTGTAATCCGTTTGCAAAATACCGAATTTTGAAAATAGAATCCCATTTTAAAATACTTTATTTTGAAAACTTTTCCGAAAATTTGGGCAGCATCTCCTCTGTAATTGGGACAACCCAATCCTGGGACGGTGCCAAAAATCAACATAAACAATATCCCAAACCAGGGAAACAACCCAAACCATCCATAATATTCTACACAGAAATAATATCCAACCCGAAAACACATCATAATTATTTGTAGCCAAAACCACAGAATACTCCGAAATAAATTCGGAAATCCCAAAATAGAGTTCGGGAAAACCGGAATCCACAAAATCGAATTATTCTGAAATGGATTTCGGAAAAATCCGAAACTACAATCGCCTAAACGAATCCCGTAACGGGATCGGGGATCGTATCATCATCGACACTAAGGTAGGG